>MU227428.1:16490-30981 GCA_018584345.1 Thuja plicata
TACTTCATCTTCCGATTTCAAACAGTTTAACGACAATATGCATCCGAATGTGAACGTTTTTTCTCAAAATGTAGACTTCAATGTCCGTTTAGGCAAAAAAGTGTAACCCACTATTGTGGTATCACCCAACACTTAATTCTCCTTCATTCTAGGCTGAATACATTGAGATATTCAGCCTAGGGCTTGATGCATGAGGGATTTACCCTTCAATCCATCTTATGAGATTTTATAATCCTTAAATATACCATCCTAACTTACATTTTCTAGTATCTTAGTGAATTCCACCAGACAGAATGCAAGTTAGGACTCCATTAGTGAAATGTGCTTCTAGTAAGCCTCTTTCTAGACTGTTTTTGGAAAATTGAATCAAACACACCTCAAACCAAAACTAAATGATTTAAAACCAATTGAAAAGTTATGATAACATAGAGGAACTTAAAAACATAAACTTGGTTTTCAGAGATCACACCATATATGACTGTACAACTCAGAAATGCTTAGAAAAACTGTTCATCTTCCATTCCAAATGCATCAAAACATCAATACAAAACTTCTAACCATCTAGTTTCAAAGTAAGCACTTAAAAAAACTTCATATGTGAATTCAAATTGATCCAAAACTCCCATGACTATTGGGCTTCTATCTTGCAACTCTTGAGGAAATTTTGGAAGTTGCATGAGCAACATTTTGACAACATTTGGCAAAATCTTGTCTTTTTGCACTCGAAGACTTTTTGAATGAATCCAAACCTATCAAATTGAAATAATATGTCCAAAATGACATATATTCAAATATTTAACACTAAGGACTCCTAAAAACATAAAATCATGCTTAAAGCAACTTAAGCCTAACTAGGTGATCCAAATGGACTAAGCCATCTCTAGGCTCATAAGTTTGCCTAAGAGATCCTTGACCACACACATGGATCCATAACCCAAAATAGGATGATACCATAGGATCAATCCATTTATTATGAACATAAATCTTGCATAGTGACAGTCAATCAGGGACAGTCATGGGTGCACTGCACTGTACTCCCTAAGACAAAATTAACTCATATCCCTTGAGTTGGGAGATCTTTTAGATTGAAACCAGTCTTCTTGATATCTTCAAGTGTCAACCAAGTAGCATAATCCACTAAATGGTGTTTCCATTTGACTAGATACTCATAGAAAGTGGATCTCCTAGTTTGTTTTGCTATCCTCTTGTCCACTATACAGTCAATCTCTTGTGTTGGTGGTTTTGGTAGATCTTGTAGCTCCTTGTCCTATGGAAGATCTTGAGCTTCTGTAATGGAGACATAAATAATAGGACCTTTATATTGATATAGGTCAGCAACATTGAAAAGGGGGGATAAACTAATGGTTGAAGGTAATTCAATTCTATATGCATTATTTCCACATTTCTTCAAGATTTTGAAGGGGCCAGTATTTTTCATCATCAGCTTGGTGTAATTTTCCTAGGGTAGTCTTTCTTTCTTTAGGTGCAGCATAACCATGTCTCTAACCTTTAATTGGACATCTCTCCTCTTGACATCTGTTGCTTGTTTATACTTCTCAGAGCTTTGTTGCAGTTTGTCTTTCACTTGTTGATGGATGTTCTTCATGACCTTTGCAAAATCCTCATCTTGAGCACTCCTTTGGCCAAACTTCTGGATGTTTCTTAGTTCTAAGACACCCCTATGGTGGGATCCATAGATAATTGGGAAAGGGTTAAGTCCTAAACACCTATTGATAGAATCATTATAGGAGAACTCTGCTTGTGGAAGGATTGAGTCCCATGCCATTGCATACTCCTTTGTCGGAAAAATTAGCAAGTTTCCCAAAGATCTATTGATGACTTCAATTTGTCCATCTGATTTAGGGTGGTAAGAAGATGACATAGCTATATTTTCCCCAAGTCTCTTCCACAAAGTACACCAAAAATGTCCCAAAAATTTGGGGTCTCTGTCTGAAACAATGGTGAGTGGTAAACCATGGAGTCTTAAAATCTCCTTTAAGAATAGCCCTGCAATAATTTAGGCATCATGTGTAGTCTTGCAAGGTAGGAAGTGTTCCATATTGGAGAACCTTTATACAACCACATAAATACTGTCATAGCCTGCCTTTGTCCTTGGAAGACCCAATACAAAATCCATGTTGATGGATTCCCAAGGTTTGTTAGGAATGGGTAATGGTGTGTACAAGCCTACATTTTCTTTGGTGCCTTTGTATTTTTGACAAATTATACAACACTCCACAAATATCCTTATCTCAGTCTACATCTTGGGCTAGAAGTAGAATCTTCTTACTAGCTCAAGTGTCTTGTCAAGACCAAAGTGGCCTGATAGACATCTATAGTGCTTCTCTTTTATGATGTTCACCCTCATGGACCAATTAGGGATGGATAATTGACTCCCTTTAAACAACAATCCTTCTTGAGTCATATATTCTACAAACTCAGTGTGATATATATCTCCTAGTTCCAAAAAAACTTTATAAATTTCCTTCAAGTCTTCATCATTGGGATACATGTCCTTGATGACAGAGATACCTACAGTTTCAAGGTCACTTCTTGTATGACCAAATTCCTTCTTCTTAATGCATCATCTACCTTATTTTCTACCCCCTTCTTGTGTTTTATGCTAAAAGTGAATGCTTTCAAGTACTCCATCCACTTGAGGTGTCTATGGTTCAACTTCTCCTGCCTATTAAGAAAACTCAATGCATGATTGTCAGTATATACAATAAATTCCTTTGGCAATAAGTAATGCCTCCACTTTTTTAGTGATTGGACCATAGCATACATCTCCAAATCATAGGTAGAGTACTTTTATTTAGCTTCATTAGGATTTTCAAAAAAGAATGCCACAGGTCTCCCTTCTTGACTGAGAACACCCCCAATAGCTCTCTTACTAGCATCACATTCAATGGTGAACACCTTATGGAAATTAGGCACTGTTAAGATAGGTTGTTCAGAGACCTTTTTTTCATAAATCCAAAGGACTTGTCTGCAACATCAGTATATACAAACTTTCATTTCCTTCCCCCTTTTATAGTATCTATCATTGGTGCACTCACCCCATTGAAGTTCTTCACAAATTTCCTATAGAAACTAGCTAGCCCATGGAAACTTTTGACCTCACTGAAATTTTTTGGAGTGGGCCAATTTAGGATGGCTTCAACCTTGGAAGGATCCATTTTCAAATTACCATTGGAGATGACAAAGCCAAGAAATGTCAGTTATTCTTTCATAAACACACACTTTTCCAAATTTATCCTCAACTTTTCTTCATGTATTCTCTTCATTACCATGTCTAGATGTATCAAATGTTCATCTTTATCCTTGCTAAAGATCAATATGTCATCTAAGTAAACAACAAAAAGTGATTTATGAAAGGCTTAAGGACCTCATTCATCAATCTCATAAAATTACTAGGAGCATTAGAGAGACCAAAGGGCATCACTACCCATTTAAACAACCCCTCATTGGTTTTGAAAGATGTCTTCCGCTCATCCCCTTCTCTGATCCTAATTTGATGATACCCACTCCTTAGATCAATTTTTGAGTAATATTTTTCTCCTCCTAGACAGTCCATGAGATCCTCTATCCTTGACATAGGAAACCTATATCTGATGGTTATCCTATTGATGGCTCTAGATTCAGTACATAGCCTGCATGTACCCTCCTTCTTAGGTGCTAGGACTGAAGGAAATGCACAAGGGCTTATGCTCTTCTTAATGAAACCTTTCTCTATCAATTCTTAAATCTGTCTTGGAACTTCTGCATTTTGGTCAGGGGTCAACTTGTAGGAAACCTTATTTGGCAAGGGAGAACCATGTATGAGGTCTATAGAGTGGCTAATATCTATCTGTAGTGGAAAAACATCAGTACTCTTCTCTACAACTATTCATTTGTATTTGTTCAACAAATCTTGTAGCTCCTTGGGGCCAACACTTCTATGAGGTTCTTGACCTTTTGGTATCCTTTTAGGCTCTATTTTGGGCTTCACTATGATGGAAAAACAAGGTGTATCTCTTTCCTTAAGGACTTTAAAAAACTCCTCTCCCACTAAGGTAACACTATTTGTTAAAGTTCTCTCTTTCTCAGAAACAGGGAGTGGTGTCATAGTGTTACTAATCCCATTCTTAGTTAAAGTATACACATTTTTCTTACCCCAATGTTGAGAATCATCATAATATTTCCAAGGTCTTCCGAGGAGAAGATGGCATGCATCCATATTCACAACTTCACACAAGACTTTATCTTTGTATTCTCCTACTTGAAACTCTACCCAACATTGCTCATCTACTAAAGTTTGTTCGTCTTTATTAAGCCAAGATAATTTATAAGGGCTTGGATGGGGTATTTTTTTCAAACCAATCTTATCTATAATTGCATTAGAAACTAAATTCTCTATGGAACCAGAACCAACAATAACTTTGCAAATCTTACCAAGTACCTCGCAGTGAGTTATGAATAGACTCTTCCTTTGTGGGGTCTCCTTGGGAGTTGGCACCTTCAAGAGTGTTCTATTGAACATTATGCACTCTCCTTGGTAAGGGTCTAGAGGTCTTGATGTAGCATTGTGATAGTAGGTCATGCTTTGACAGTCCTCATATTGGGTGAGTTGGACTCTCCTATCTCCTCCTGATGTATTGGCCTTTTTTGGGCATCTAAAAGACTGGTGGCCAATCTAATTGCAGGAGAAACACTTTCCAGTTAAAATAGAGGTACTTATACCTCCTCATCTTCCTTTGTTATTGCCTCTACCCCCTTTGAAATTACCTCTGCAATTATTCTCTCTATCATACTCTTGGTGATTGGATTTTCCCTGTGCTGTTGGAGATGATCCTCTTCCTTGAAACCTTCCTCTACCTCTGAAACCATTTCCCCTTCCTCTATTGTTATGTTCTCCTCTCCTCTTTTGTTTCTCTTCAATCTTCATAGCCATCTGATAGCACTAGTGTATAGAATCGGGACAAAATAAACTTAGTTCATCTTGAATACTGTACTTAAGCCCATTCATGTATATAACAAGTTTTTGTTTCTCACTTTCAGGGGTCTTTGTCTTCATTGAGATCTTGTGGAATTCATTAGTGTAAGAGCCCACATCAAGATCCTTCTGCTTCAAATTTTGTAACTTCTTATGTAGAGTTACCTCATAGTCTTTAAGAACAAATTATTTCTTGATTTCTCTTAACATCTTCTTCCATGTGGTTATAGGGTCCTTTTCTTTCTCTACCCTCTCCCTTTGTAGGAAGTTCCACCAACTTAGTGCAGGTCCTTTCATCTTAGACTTGGCAATCTTTGTTCTCTATGAGATAGGGATATTCTCACACTCAAAATAATTTTCTAGGCCCTCTACCCAATCTATGCATTCCTCAGGGTCCATCTTGCCCATAAACATTTGTAGGTCTAGTTTTTTGTCTCTCCTACCCACTCTCTCCAAAGCTTCTAAGATTCTTTTATCTTTTGGCACCCTTGTCCTCTCTGTCTCAGTCTCCTCTTTTTATTGGTCTAATTCTGAATCATCACCAGTAGTCCTACTTATCTAAGAGCTCTTCAATTTCTCTATTTCTACTTCCATCTTATTATTCTTAGCTGCCTGCTCCCTCATAATCTTGGCTAGCTCGATGTTGGTGACCCTCAAAGGGATCTCTCCATAAGTATCATCAACCTTCTCTTTCATTTTTGTTCCCAAGAGATTTTCTAAGCTCTGATACCACCTAATGTAGAGGTGACAACAAGAAGTGTGGTATTTATCCTTTGTCTTCAATGAGACACCCAACTCAAGTTATACACTCCTAGGATCAGTTATCAAGGTGGTAGGACCAGTTATCAACTCTTCCCACTTGAATATCATTCAAATCAAGATCTTGCACTTTTGAGCTTTAGGGACACTAGCCCTATTCCAAGCCACAAACTAGAATCGTTCACCAGTGACTCCACAAATCCAAAATAACTATTGGGACATCTTCCTTATGTCATAGGGACCAAGAATCACCCTTTGGTTTGGCCCTCCAACTACCATACAATACCAATCTAGGACTGTCCTAGAATTCCTTGTAGGTCTATCCAAGTGGTTATTGGGACCTAAATTTTCCTCCTGATCACCTTTTAGGAAACTAAGGATATATCTAGATACCCTTTTGGAATTTATGTCAAACCCCAAAGCCCTAGACTCTAACTACATTCCAGCAACACCTAACACTCACCAAGTTCACAGACCTAATAGGCCAAATTAGGCTTGGATATCAAAGAAAGTACTAGAAATTGGGTGCATGGGATTGAAACAGTGCTTCAGACCTCTTCAAATAACTCCCCACAACTCAAATCCTCTCTTAATTCATGAAACCAAACTACCTAAGAAACATAACACTTCATTCTCCTTTGTTCTGGGCTGAATACATTGAGATATTCAGCCTAGAGCTTGATGCATGAGGGTTTTACCCTTAGAGCCATCTTCTGAGCTTTTAGAATCCTTAAATATACCATTTTGAATTGCATTTTCTAGGATTTGAGTGAATTCCACCAGACAGAATGCAAGTTAGGACTCCATTAGTGAAATGTGCTTCTAGTAAGCCTCTTTCTAGACTGTTTTAGGAACACTAAATCAAAAACACCTCAAACAAAAACTAAATGACTTTAAAACAATTGGAAAGTTATGCTAACACAAAGGACCTTCAAAATATCAACCTAGTTTTCAGAGATCACACCAGACACAGCCGTACAACTCAGAAATGCTCAGAAAAACTCTTCATCTTCCATTCCAAATGCATCAAAACTTCAATACAAAACTTCTAACCATCTAGGTTCAAACTAAGCACTAAAAAACACTTCATATGTGGATTTAAATCGATCTAAAATTCCCTATGACTATTGGGCTTCCATCTTGCGAATCTCGGGCAACTTTTGGAAGTTGGACGAGCAACATTTTGACAACTTTTGCAACATTTGGCAAAATCTTGTTTTTTTGCAATCGAAGAATTTTGGAATGAATCCAAACCTATCAAATTGACATAATATGTCCAAAATGACATAGATTCAAAGATTTAATACCAAGGACTCCTAAAAACATAAAATCATGCTTAAAGCAACTTAAGCCTAACTAGGTGATCCAAATGGACTAAGGCATGTCTAGGCTCATAAGGTTGCCTAAGAGATCCTTGACCACACACATGGATCCATAGCCCAAAATAGGATGATCCCCTATGATCAATACATTTATTACACACATAAATCTTGTGGAATGAAAGTCAATCAGTGGCATTCATGGGTGCACTGGACCACCTACAAATCTTTAGGACCCCTTATCATACACTACTGAATGGTAAGGGGTCCTAAACTCCTAAGGGGTCGTAAGTAGTCTTAAGGGGTCCTAGTACACATTAATATGTCCTAAGACCCCTTATGACTCTTTGAGACCCCTAATATGTATGGTAAGGGATCCTAAGGAGTCATAAGGGGTTCTAGGACACATCAATGTATCGTAGGACCCCTTATGACCCCTTAATACCCTTTAGGATCAAATTCTCTACATCTTAGGGGTCGTAAGGTTTGTTAAGGAGTCCTAGGACACTAGGACCCTTTAAGACCCCTTATGACACCTTACCATATATGAATGAATGGTAAGGGCTCCAAGCAGGTCCTAAGAGGTCTTAAGGGGTACAATGACACATTAATGTGTCTTAGGACCCTTTTTGACCCCTTTTAACCCTCTAGGAACCCTAAGATGTATGGTAATGGGTCCTAAGAGGTCCTAGAACACATTAATGTGTTCTAGGACCCATTATGACCCCTTAGAACCCCCTCTCTCTCAAAATATTAGGTATCATACTTGGGTTTTTAATGGCTCCTAGGAGACATTATTGTGTCCTAGGACCGCATAAAACCTCATACTACACTAATTTATGGTAAGGGGTACTAAGGGGTTGTAAGGTTTCTTAAGGGGTCGTGGGACACATTAATGTATCCTAGAACCCCTTATGAACTCTTAGGATTTATTAGGACCTGTAAGATATATGGTAAGGGGTCCTAAGGTGTCCTAAGAGGTGATAAGTGGTCTCAAGATGCATTAATGTGCCCTGGGACCTCTTATAAGCCATTAGGTGTTCTATTTCTACATCTTAGGAGTCGTAAGGGTTGTTAAGGGGTCCTAGGACATATTCATGTGTCCGAAGACCCCTTACGACCCTTTACGATGCTTTACCATACACTAATTAATGGTAAGCGATCCTAAGGATGTACAATAATGTGTCCTATGACTCCTTATGACCATTTATAACCCCAAAGATGTATGGTAAGGGATCCTATGACACATTAATTTGTACTAGGACCCCTTAGGACTGTCTAGGACCCTTTTCTCTACATATTAGGGGTCGTAAGGGTTGTTCAGGGGTCCCAGAACATATTAATGTGTCCTAGGACCCCATGACACCCCTTATGAACAACTTATAATTCATTAGTTTACAATAAGTCCTTATGTCATTCTTTAAATTTTAATACCCCTTAATTAATTAACTTAATTGAGTCACTTTACTAAATAGGGAACATTACAATGTTACTCTTTTGATAATTTGGTTGTAGAACTCCCTATCTAAGGTTAGTATCCTCTTTCATCGCAATACTTTTGTCTTCTGTGATAATTAGAGTATACTGAAGTTTTGCAGAGATCTTGTATAGAAAAAATGGACCAAATACATCAGGGTTCACATACACTATATTCAAGGATTGATCCACGATGGGGTCATCAACTTGCAGTATTTTTCCACTTCTAAACAGACTCTCAATATCTTCACAATGACTTTCACCATGTGGAAGTTTTACTTTATACGAGACCTTCTTTGGATGAAGGAAATTGCAACATAGTTGTTTTTGAGGGGGTTTTGATTCTCATAGGACTTTTCCACTTTCCTCTTACCTTTCCTTAGTCTTCTATCTCCTTAGTTAGAATAAAGAGGGAATGTTAGCTTAACTCTATGTTATTTTCTGTGATTTAAGGAAAAAWTTTCCACAGAATATTTCTTCTTCTTTTTTCTCTCTATTTTATTGGAAGCTAACCAAGGAAGCTCTCTCTACATTTTCCAAATTTGTTCCTGACTTTCCATAGTTATAGTTTTTGCTTTGATGAAGGGTTTCTCATTTGTAAATTCATGCACTGTGTTAATGAGGAAATCATTTTCATTCATTGTTTTAAATTTTTTCCTCCATTCRCCAATGAGTTCTATTTTTTTTTCCACCTTGATGCCGAGATCCATATTGTGATATGTGAGTTTAGCTAAAATTTTGCAATTAAAATATGAAATAAAAGCATTRAAYTAATGGAAGAACAGACTCAATCGAACTGAAACYGGCACAAGGTATTAAGAATAGGCAATGCAAGTTACTTGTTATTCAACTACACAAATAAGACCATCCGTGTAACAATACTTAATGGTTTTCAACATGAACTTATACAATGAAATAAGACACTCAAGCGAAGTGAAACACATACRTGGTATTAAGAATAAGAAACACAACATTACCTTTCTTTCATTTGTAACAATAACTTCACAATTACAAGTCAATGCAGAAATGTCAATAGCGGCTAACTCATTTTATCAAGGCGCCGTCTATAAAAGACTAAAACTAAAATCCAATAGGAATGGGTGCATTTATTCAACCCACAGCTAACATTTATTCAACCAACAGCTTCATTGAGTCACTTTAGTTTGCGATAGCATACATTACATGACATAAACCGCAAAACTTACAAAATGTTTCAAATTTTTTCAATATTAATTTGACTGAAACTTGTTGAATTATGTGTGCTAGCTCTTCAATTATAAGGAACAATCTGCCAGATACATGCTTGGTGAACGTGATCTGCATTTGTGATAAGTCCAAGAAGAAACTCTCTGCATGTCTTTCTGGTTGGATTACTCCAAAGCTTTCTGTAGCTGTAGTTATGGTGGATTGATTACTGGATATCGTTGGCAATCAAATTGTACTTAGCAGCAGTGATTATTTCTTCTTCTCTATACACCTAGAGTCGGTAAGTTCTACCTTAGTCAAGTTTGTCACTCTAGAAGTGCATTGAAAATGTCACATTTTCCCTGAGTTTTACCAAATTGCTATGCCTTGAAGGCAACTCTACAAATGAAATTTCCTACTCCCTAACGTGTGTTAAATATTGAAGAAGTGAAGTAGTCGTTCAAAATCAATGCATCTATTTAAATTTGAAGTGGTAAAATTGACATATTGACATGTGAAAAAAGATCATTTTTCATATATTATATATAATTTTGTTAAAGATCTATAATAGTTATATACATTTATATAATTAATCATTTATTATAAACTAGTTTATATATGTACCTATATATAATAGGTCGAGAGTAATCCTTCTCGAGTGCGCCTATTTTTCGTGTGTATTAGGGATGATTAAAATAGGCGCCTCGAGAAGGATTACTCTCGACGTATTATATATATAGGTATATATAAGCTAGTAGCAGTTGTGGTGCAACATGAAAGACATTTTCTGATTAATGGTTATGGTTAGAGTTAGGGTTAGAGTTAGGGTTAGGTTTAGAGTTAGGGTTAGATTAAGGGTTAGGGTTAGGGTGATTTTTTACGGTTGGAATGTACAGTTAGGGTTAGGGTTAGGGTCAGGGTTAGAGTTAGGGTTAGGTTTAGGGTTAGGGTTAGAGTTAGTGTTAGGGTTAGGGTTAGGGTTAGGGTGATTTTTATAGGTAGGGTTAGGGTGATTTTTACGGTTAGGGTTAGGGTTAGGGTTAGGGGTAGTGCTAGGGTTAGAGATAGGGTTTGGGTTAGGGTGATTTTTACAGTTAGGGTTAGCGTTAGAGTTACATTCAGGATGATTTTTTATAGTTAGGATGCATGCCATGGGTTTGGGTTAGGGTTAGAGTTAGGATTAGGGTTAGAGTCAGAGTTAGAGTTAGGGTTAGGTCAGGGTTAGGGATAGAGTTACAGTTAGGCTGTACGATTATGGGTTAGGGTTAGGGTTAGGGTTAGAGTTAGGGTTAGAGTTAGGGTTAAGGTTATAGTTAGGGTTAAGGTTAAGATATGGTTACAGTTAGGGTGATTTTTAGGCTTAGAGTTATAGTTAGGGTGATTTTTATGGTTAGGATGTATTGTTATTGGTTTAGGTTAGGGTTAGAGTTAGGGTTAGGTTTAGGGTTAGGGTTAGGGTTAGGGTGATTTATACGGTTAGGATGTACGGTTATGGATTATGGTTAGGGTTAGAGTTAGGGTTAGTATTAGGGTTAGAGATAGGGTTAAAATTAGGGTTAGGGTGATTTTTATGGCTAGGGTTAGGGTTAGTGTTACAATTAGGATGTTTTTTTACGATAAGGATGCACATAATGGGTTTGTGTTAGGGTTAAAATTAGGATTAGGGTTAGAGTTAGCATTAGAGTTAGAGTTAGATTTAGGGTTAGGATTAGGGTTAGGATGTATAGTTTAGGAATAGGGTGTAGGGTGAGGAGTAGGATTAGTATCATCTTAATGGTGAGAGCAAGATTTATGGTTAGGGTTAGGGTTATAATTATGGTTAGGGTTATAGTTAGGGTTATGATGATATTTAGGGTTAGGATGTACGGTTATGGGTTTGGGTTAGGATTAGAGTTAGGGTTAGGTTTAGGGTTAGAGCTAGGGGTAGGGTTAGGGTGATTTTTATAGTTAATATTAGGGTTAGGATTAGGGTTAGGGTTAGGTTTAGAGTTAGAGTTAGAGTTAGAGTTAGAGTTAGGGTTAGAGATTTGGTTACGATTAGGGTTAGAGGGTATTTTTAAGGTTAGGGTTAGTGTTAGAGTTATGGCTAGGGTGATTTTTAAGTTTAGGACGTACAGTTATGGGTTTGGGTTAGGGTTAGAGTTAGGGTTAGGGTTAGGGTTGGAGATAAGGTTAGAGTTAGGGTTAGGGTTAGGGTAATTTTTATAGTTAGGGTTAGGTTAGAGTTATGGTTAGGGTGATTTTTATGATTAGGATGTATGGTTATGGGTTTGGGTTAGGGTTAGGGTTAGGGTTAGGGTTAGGGTTAGATATAGGGTTATAGTTAGGGTTAGGGTTAGGGTGAGTTTTATGGTTAGGGTTAGAGGTAGAGTTAGGGTTAGTGTTATGATGTAAAGTTTAGGAATAGGGTGTAAGGTGAAGGGTAGGATTCGTATCATCTTAATGGTTAGAGTAATAGTTAGGGTTATAATTAGGGTTATAATTAGGGTTACAATAATTTTTTAGTTAGGATGTATGATTGTGGATTTGTGTTAGGATTAGGGTTAGGGTAATTTTTATGGTTAGGATGTAGTGTTCAGGAATAAGGTGTAGGGTGAGGGGTAGGATTAGTATCATCTGAATGGTTAGAGTTAGGATGATTTTTATGGTTAGGGTTAGTGTCAGGCTTATAATTAGAGTTAGGGTTAGGATTAGGGTTAAAGATAGGGTTAGGATTATAATTAGAGTTAGAGTTGGGTTTAGGATTATGGTAAGGGTAAGGGTTAGAGTTTGGGTTAGGGTTAGGGTTAGGGTTACGATGAGGGGTTAGAGTTAGGGGTAGAATGAGATTAAGGTCATGGTTTGGGATAGGATGTTATGTTTGCAGTTAGCTGGTGTATCATTTTTAGTGTAACATTCAGGGTAAAAATAATGCTCTAGTAAATGCTGAGTACAGTTAGGGTTTGGGAAGATGGTTTTGAGTTGGGTGTATTATTAATATATTAGTTAGGTTGAGACTTAGGTTTAGGATTTGAGTTAGTTTACTATCATGGTAAGGGTTAGGAGTAAGGTTTATAGTTAGGTTCAAATCAGATGAAGTGTTGTGGTTAAGTTTAATATTTGGTTCACTGTTAGAATAAGATTAGGGATGTGGTCACCAATCGGATGTAGGTTTTAGAGTTATCATTAATATAATAGGTAGTGTGAGATTTAGGTGTACGTTTGGACTATTTGGTTAGGGTAAGGGTTTGGTATAGTTTTATAACATTGATTATATGTATGTAATAGTTAAGTTATTATATTTAGGCTTACGACTGGGGTTAGGGGTTAGAGTTACAGTTAGGGGTAATCTTAGGGTGACTGTTATAGAAAGATAATGAACATAGATAGCGATGGGATGTATGTTGTACATTGAGGATTTATATCACACTAAGGATTTGTATCACACTTTTTCCCACTAAGGGTTTAGAGTTAGGATCAATATCGTACTTGTTAGTATTAGAGTTACGATTAGAGTCAGCGATGTAATGTAGTTATTAGAGTTATGATTGTGATCATACTTAGTAACATAGATATATGGTTACGATTAGAATGAATATTATTGAAATAATGGTTGTACACTGAGAATGAATATAATCGTTCGGATTAGGATTATGCTTACAATCACCCAATCTTACATTTAAATATGATAATATTTAAATGTTTCTTGTGCTTTTGGAGCGAATTGGTGATTGGGTTTTATTATTCAATTTTTATTATTGACCTTTGATCCTTCTTTTCCCACTTGTCTTTTCATTTGGTTTTGATTATGTCCCATCATTTTCGAATTTGGAGCCTATAAATTGAATCCTTTTCTCTCATTTTGGACTAACCACGATTTTTAGAATCCTTGTCGTTATTATGACAATTTTTATGCTTGTTTTTATATCATATTGGTGTAATTGTCATACACATAGTGACATCAAATCAGAGGAGAAATAAAAACAATAGAGTGGAATGGAGAGTTTGCATAATTTTTGTTTGGGTTTTCACATTGTTTTATGAAATTGATTTCATAGCTTCATTGAGTGATTAGGATAAGTTTAACATGATTTGTATAGATTTCGTGATTAGCTTGAGCATATTTTGATACTAATGCTTGTTTTCCTTAATTTATATCTAGTGAACTAGACGTGAATCGGGAAAATCTGATTTTAGAATTCTCAAAAATTATTTCATTGGCATAGTCTATTGAATAAAGTGATTATAAAAAAATTCAAATGTTTTTAGTAGATTTTATATTATATAATTAGAATCAGTACATGGTATCGGCTAAAATTTAGAGAAATGTTGAAGTATCGGTAGAAAAAAAAAAGTGAAAAAGGAATTTCTAAAGTCATCTTTCTAATAAGGGCCCGTTTGGGTGCTGGAATACCAAATGCTGGGTATGGTCAATCCTGGAAG
Source organism: Thuja plicata (assembly GCA_018584345.1). Taxonomy (NCBI): domain Eukaryota; kingdom Viridiplantae; phylum Streptophyta; class Pinopsida; order Cupressales; family Cupressaceae; genus Thuja; species Thuja plicata. The sequence continues at coordinate 30,627 of MU227428.1, forward strand.
ATGCTACAATTCTGGAAGATACATATCCTAGAAATGATTTCTAGAATATGTGCTGGACCCATTTGGTTCACCTAGAAGATGACTGAGAAGATGCATAAATAATTTTAGTTATTTATTTCTTAATTTTTTTAAATACGGTGTCTATGTGTGCATATATACACACATATGTGTATATATACATGTGTATATATATGTGTGTATATACACACATGTGTGTGTCTACACATATACACACATTTGTGTATATATATATTTACACATATATACATATACACACATATATGTGTATATATACATACACACATGTATATATATACACATGTGTGTGTGCATATATACACACATGTGTGTATAT
>MU227428.1:41724-61638 GCA_018584345.1 Thuja plicata
ATATATATATATATTGTAAAGGAAGAAAAATCCTTGTTTTGTTTATTTAGTTTTATTAGGGTTTGATTGTGTATTTCCTTAACCTTTACATTTAAATTGTAATTCTATTCAAATGTGATTATGAGGAAGATAAGATGTTCCACCTTTATCCCCAAATGCACAAATGAAAGATCCAAGTTGATCAACCCAAAAGACTAGGGATTAATGCATAAATGAATCAACCATTTGGAAATGAGAGTAAAGAAGAAGATCTTAAATTTTGTTAATTGATTATATAGATATGATATATGGCAGTAATTGAAAAGGATGAGAAGAAGAACCAACCTCAAAGAATTGCAGATTCAGAAATGCTATTTTCTGAGGTTTGTAAACTATTTCTGGAAAATCTGAAGTATGCTCCAGAACCGGAATGCAGAGACAAAAAAAACCCATAAATATTTTTCCAATATGACCCCATCTTATGAAAAAGGTTGACCTTGACCCAAAAATTTCACCCTTGACCCAATAATTTCGACCCTGACCTGCACAACATCGATAGAAAATTTGTTCATGAAGCCCGAAAGAAAGCTGAAAAAGGTATCCAGATATGAATCCAAATCTGCAGTCCCAAACCTATACCTACAAGAAAAAGAAGTTTGTTTGTTGGGGGAGAGGGGTTTGCCTTAGTCAAACCCCAGTTTTGGAATTAACCTTAAATATATGTAATTGAAATTGCAGAAGTAACAAAGTAAATGCATAAATTCACCTTGCTTTGTAAAAAGTCCTTGTCGAGGATTCAAATCGATGGATCCACAAGTATACACCAAAATGTGGAATGTAGAATGTAGGATTTCTTCAATCTCTTTCTTATAGATCTCCAATACCAAGTCTTGAATGGGTTCTTCATTTGGAAGAAGCTTGGAAGAAGGTGGATGGAGAGATCACCAAAAGGGCACTATGTAGCTTGAATCCTTCAATGGCCTGCAATGGATCTCCTTCATGAAAAGGGTTGCTAGAATGCTTGAGGATGGATGAATTCTTGTTTGAATTCTTGCTCCTTAGCCTGCTGGAATTGCACTTGATGATAGTTTGAGAATGCTTGATCATGATTAGAAGACTTTTTGAAAATGAGAGGAGAGAGTTCCCTTTTATATGAAACTAGGGCACAATCTCCTAAGGAGGCCGACATAGGATAATTAAATTCCCATTAAATATTTTACCCCTAGGAGAGGACCTATATTAAATATAATTTAGGAATTGATGCTTCGAAACCTGAAACAACTGACTCGGAAGCAGGAAATTACTTTTGCAAAGATCGACATCTAGAAATTGTGGGACCTCGAGATCTGAACCCTGGGTCAAGGTCAAGGTCAACCTTGACCTAGGTCAAGGTAAAGGTCAACATAAACCAAAAATGTCGACCGTGACCTTGAGTTCCAGGATCTCAGGTCTGTAGTCCAGAATGTAGAAATTAGGTTGGAAAGAAGTGGAAAGTGGGGCAGAATAGGGGGAAAGCCAAGTCTCGATCAGGAACCCATTCAAGGTGCTTGACATGACCCAAAACCACTTACTTGGAAGGGTAAACCAGTCTATCATGGAAGTGCTTCCATTTTTTGACTATACATTTAGCCCCCACTTTAGCAAGAGTATGAGCTCAACACAAAAGCTTGGTAAAGGAGAACATACAGAACATACAATATTATTGGAATCAAAAGGGACAAAGAAATCCTCAAGCCCACAAGGGACTTAAGTCTGTATCAACCCTAAGATCACCATAAGAGAGACATCACCTAGTTAAAGACAGAAAGAAAGGGGGTTGTGATTATCTTGTCCAATGAGAACTTATGTCCCATTGTGAACCACACAAAAAGCGTAACTGGAGAGATGTAGTTGAACTGCCTAGTGAATGTGGCTACTCACTAGTCAACCCATTAGGGAGATCCGTTCTTAAAGGGATAAAAAATATTGTAAATTAAAAACTGGCGAGATCGAGAGATCCGTGTAAATTTAAATTTGAGGGATCAAGAGATCCTAAAAGGTAAAATGTCCATGCTTTAAGGATTAGTTTTTAATCCATAAAGGGAAAATTTTTAAGTCTTGAACACTATTTTGAATGTGCGTGTTTGCAAAAAGTGAGTAGAATGTATGCCTCCATGTTAAAGTCATTGCTAACACTTTAACAAGAGCAAGGGTTTTAACGAAAACATAAACAACTCTACGAATTACATTTCCACTGCAAGATGCCCTCAAAGGAAGACAAATCAAGGGAAATAAAACATAAACATACATAACAACACAAGAGGGATCTACCTAATGTGGGGTCACTATGATCATAAGATAACATGTATATAGAAATATGATATTATTTCAAATGAATTGACATCATTCCACAAAGAAATTAGAACTACAATCACAATGGAGGAAAGAAACTTAAGAATTATGAAGAAGAATATTTTCGAACCACAACATGGAGACCAAAAACAATTAGTGCTACCATGTCATAGATCCAAGTAGAATACACAAGGAAAATAGTTACAAACAATAGCACAAGTACAACATAACATGAACAAGATATAGAAGAATAAAGATACATATAGAAGAATTTGTACAGTAGGTTTGATTCCTTTATCACCTTGGACCAACAAAGTAACAAGGGTCGTATACAAGAGTCTAACAAACATTTAGCAAATACATTATAGGAGAAGCACATTACAATATGCAAACACAAAAAGGGCTACCATAAAATATAAGCCAATTAATCACATTTCCGACCCTTCCCATCTTGGTTTATATTATTGATGGAAGGTTGACAAATTGCAAGAGAGACTATATCCAATATAGTAGGAATGATAGCTAGTTCCAAACAAGGATCCTCTTGACAATTGCAATGCTCTATACTAGGTGTAATTGTTAACTATGTTGAAAGCATATGAGGTAGATCAATATCAAGATCAATGGTCTCATATTCATCATTAAGATCAATAGGATCATCGAGAGTGTCCTCCTCATCAAGGTTGATTGAAATGGGTTCTAAGATGTGAATAGGATCATCATACTCATTCATCTTAACATCATTATGAATATTGACTTCTTTCGACACATCAGGCATAGGTTGATCAAAAGAAGGTAAGGAGTTTTGGATAGTAGAAGCACGGGCTCTAGGATTATCTCTATGCTTCTTATGATGTTCACTGGCAGATTTTTTACGTCTAGCTTTGGTTACCACATGTTGAGAGCTAGTAGGAATGACCATAGATTCATTCACAGGTTCTATGGGAGGATTCTCAATAGGTTGTGATGAAACAGTAGAAGTTTGATTAGTGGAATTAGAAGTAATTGATAAAGGAGGTATGGAAGGAGTAGGAAAAAGACCACGGTTAGGATCTATCCGAGGCATACTTAACTCAACAATTTTGCAATGTTTGTAAGCTTGGTATGAGCGAAAGAGATGATCAGGGCGAGGAGGACATGAGTTGGGTAATGAGGGCCAAAAGAAATTGAGACTAGCACAATCTCTAGGCCTAGGAGGTTGATACAAACTATGATTAATCATCTTGACTTATCCATTATGAATGAATTTAAGACATTTATGAATGGGAGAAGTGATAGCATGCATAGAAGTTATCCTAGGTAAACCAAATTTGATTTGAAATTAATCAGAAGTAGGGATAATGATGAAGGTAGTATCGACAACTTTACCACAAAGTTCAACAGATAAGTTAATAGAACCAAGTGCAGGATAAAGAAAACCATTACATGTTTGGATCTAGATGGATCATAATAATCATGTTGTAGTCCTTTCATAAAGAGATTTTCCTCAGTAATAACATTTATTAAAGATGTCAGATCAACTAGACAACCACGAGTAGATATCTTAGCAGTCCTAGCATAGATATAAAGGGGACCATCGGAAGCTTTAATTGTTTCAGAATCATCAAAGGTAATTAAAAGTTCCCTAGGTCGCTTATCCATAGTTTTTTTTGGATGTTTAGGTGGAATTGGAAGTTGAAGTGAAGGATCTTGAATAGTAAGTTGAGATGGCATAACACTCTCCACGTGATTAACAATATGATTAAGATCGTCCATCTTTGAATCATAAACAATATCCATAGAATATGGTTGAGCTATAATATTCGTATCATGTGTAGGTAAGGGATTTGTATAGATTTGAAGGTTTTGATTAGGAGGAGAAACAAATTTATTCCCATTAGAATCAAAATTATCAACAGTTAAAGCTTTAGAATCAATTAAGTCTTGAATTTTATTCTTTAGAGAATAACAGTTTTCGGTGTCATGGCGATTCTGGCGATGGTATTGGCAGAAAGATTTAGAATCAAAGGATTTTGAAGCTATAGTGGTGGGAAGAAGAGGTCGAATAGGAGGCAAGGTAATCATATTAGCACTTAATAGCCTACTCATTATAGAATGCAAAGTTTCAGAGAGAGGAGTAAACATACGATTCATACAGAAAGCAGTGGATGCAGAAGTAACACTATTGGATGTAGCCGCAACTTGATCAGCAACCGCATTCATCTATTTATTAATCTTCACATAGTTGTTATGTTTTTGAAACTTATTAGGATTAGGATAATTGTCACTCTTATCAACTGGAACAAGAGCCATTGGAGTGTTTCTCTCAAACTGACTCAGTTGTAATTGATAATGGTGAAGTGTTGCACACAATTGTTGAAAGGAGGTAAATTTAGTAAACAGGATCTTATCTCTAATATCCTTTTGTAAATTTGAAATAAATATATGTTTAATATCAATATCAGGAATAGGATAAGAAACCTGAGCATGTAAATGCTTAAATCTACCAATAAAGTCAGTCATTTTTTCCTTAATGTTTTGTTTACATTGCATTAAATTAGATAAGGACACTTGTGGACCAATGTTATTTTGAAATTGTTGAATAAAGGAATTAGCAAGTTTAGGAAAAGAATAAATGGAATAAAGAGGTGAGGAAGAATACCATTGTAAAGCCTTATCTTGAAAGGTTCTAGCAAACAATTTAGCTAAGATCCTATGGTCATGAGCATAATCACTACAAAGGATTTGAAATGTTTTAACATGAGTAACAGGATCACCTTTACCATTGTGATTCTCAAGAGGACACATATCAGCTTGCTGAGGGATAGTAGCAAGAATGATGTCTAAAGATAAAGGACTACCCATGTCACATGTAGGAATGCTAAATTTGAATTGAGTTAAAGATGCAAGTTGTTGTTGTAAAGATGACACAGTTTGAGCCAAACTAACAATTCTGGAATGATTAGAAGAAACATGTGTCATAGAAATATTGGGAGCACTAGGAAAAGTATAAGAAGCAGTAGGAATAGAAGACACAACCATTCGAACATTAGGAACCATAATTGGAAGAGGATTAGTATAAGTAAAAGGCACACTATGATATGAAGGTTGTGAGGTAGGTAAAGATACCGGTGGAACACTCACAGGGATAGGTGCACTTGGGAGAGAAGTTGTCATCAAAGGAGGAGTGTATGTAGGAATACTAGGTAGAGAAACATAAGAAGGTCCTACGCTAGTGACAATAGGTGTGGATCCTAACTCTTCATTTTGTTGAGCTAAAGGTCTAAAATTCAAATTCACAAGATGAGTAATGCTACGTAATAAATTAACACCTTGGACATTATCACAGAGGAATTTCTTAAGAGCCTCTATAACTTGGATATAATCTTGATTATGGTTTTCTTTGATAAGCCAATTTCCCATTTTATCAAGTTCAGTTGAAAGGTTGCGCACTTGTTTAGGAGGAACTCTTAAAGCATCATCCTCATCATGAGATGAGTGAGAAGAGTACTGCTCCATAGAAGGATTGGAATCATGAGTTATCAAATTATCATCAGGAATCCTAAGGAAAGGAGAGGAAGACTCAGGATCGAAGGAACCCATAAGTCTACGGCTTCTTCTAACCGGGATGCTATAAGTAGGAGTAGAGGTGGTAAAGCTCATACACCAATATAATGCAAATGAGCCAACACAAGATTTTGATTTATTAATTTTGAATTTAATTGAAAGAACATGCAAGATCTAGCATAAACATGTAAATCTAACACCAAAAAGAAAGAGATGTCTATCGCGGGTTCACCAACATGTAAAGGAAGAAAAATCATTGTTTTGTTTATTTAGTTTTATTAGGGTTTGATTGTGTATTTCCTTAACCTTTACGTTAAAATTGTAATTGTATTCAAATGTGATTAGGAGGAAGATAAGATGTTCCACCTTTATCCCCAAATGCACAAATGAAAGATCCAAGTTGATCAACCCAAAAGGGGGATTAATGCATAAATGAATCAACCATTTGGAAATGAGAGTAAGGAAGAAGATCTTAAATTTTGTTAACTGATTATATAGATATGATATATGGTAGTAATTGAAAAGGATGAGAAGAAGAACCAATCTTAAAGAATTGCATATCTGGAAAATGTTGTTTTCTGATGTCTATAGACTATTTTTGGAAAATATGGAGTATGATCCAGAACTGGAGTGTAGAGACGAACAAAAACCAGAAATCTTTTTCTGATTCGACACCATCTTATCAAAAAGGTCGACCTTGACCCACAAATGTCACCCCTAACCCAATAATGTTTACCCTGACCTAACCAACGTTGACATAAAATCTGTTCACGGAGCCCGAAAGAAAGCCAAAAAGGGTATCGAGATCTAAGTCCAAATCCATAGTCCCGAACCTATACCTACAAGAAAAATAGGTTTGTTTGTTGGGGGGAGAGGTTTGCCTTAGTAAAACCCCAGTTTTGGAATTAACCTTAAATATATGTAATTGAAATTGCAGAAGTAACAAAGTAAATGCATAAATTCACCTTGCTTTGTAAAAAGTCCTTGTGGAGGATTCGAATCTATGGATACACAAGTATACACCAAAATGTGGAATGTAGAATATAGGATGTCTTCAATCTCTTGCTTGTAGATCTCCAACACCAAGTCTTGAATGGGTTCTTGATTTGGAAGAGGCTCAGAAGAAGGTGGATGGAGAGATCACCAAAAGGGCACTATGTAGCTTGAATCCTTCAATGGCCTCCAATGGATCTCCTTCATGAAAAGGGATGCTATAATTCTTGAGGATGGATGAATGCTTGCTTGAATTCTTTCTCCTTAGCTTGCTGGAATTGCACTTGATGATAGTTTGAGAATGCTTGATCACGATTAGAAGACTTTTTGAAAATGAGAGGAGAGAGCTCCCTTTTATATGAAACTAGGGCACAATATCCTAAGGAGGCCGACATAGGATAATTAAATTACCATTAATTATTTTACCCTAGGAGATGACCTATATTAAATATAATTTAGGAATCAATGCTTTAGAACCTAAAACAGCTGACCCGGAAGCGAGAAATTACTTTTGCAAAGACCGACATCTGAAAACTGTGGGACCTGGGGATCTGAACCCTGGGTCAACGTCAAGGTCGGCCTTGACCTAGGTTAGGGTTGAGGTCAACATAGACCAAAAAGGTCAACCCTGATCTTGAGGTCCAAGATCTCAGGTCTGTAGTTTAGAATGTAGAAATTAGGTTGGAAAGAATTGGAGAGTGGGGCAGAATAGGGGGAAAGCCAAGTCTAGATCAGGAACCCATTCAAGGTGCTTGACATGACCCCAAACCACTCACTCGAAAGGCTAAACCTGTCAATCATGGAAGTCATCATGGACTGTAGTGTTATTATAGCCACGATAGTCAACGTGTAACTGTAATAACATTACAGTGCACGACGACATTGTGCCTCCTTTATTGTGATTTAATATACGATTCATATCGTATCAGTTAGACATGATTATTATGAGCATTATCGTGGTTGATTAAATTGTTAAGATAACTAATATTAAACATAGGGTCATGACCCTACATGGAAACCGCCATGTTTGGTCATGAATTTACATATTAATATATATACTTATCGGTATTGTGGAATCTATCAATCACCAAGGCAATTATATTCTATAACAACATAAAAATTTTGAGTAATATATATTACATCTTCTGATATAATATTCCTTAACAGGTAGCATAGAACTTCAAAGCACATTAAAACCTTAGGTGGAGCCATACTGAGAGTCTAAGAATAACCAAAAATCTTTTGAGGGCAACAATCAAACCCTAAGGGACAATGATCAAATTTCACTAATACTAGTTGACTGTTATATGTTTTTAGTGGGAGAAATTTTTTAGCTTCAAGCTCAAATACACCCATCACATTTTCAATGCAAGGCTCTCCTCAAAACCAAAATGATATCACATTTTCATCAATGGTAGACATTAAATAAAATGAGGGTTTGTAAATTATTAATTGAACAAAGCCAACTAAAAAGGGTTCACCACTAAAAAGAAAATTTAAAACACTTTTAAGACAATTTAAAACCTTTTCTAAGACTAAATTAATATTTCATCTTAAACAATTAACTTATTATTTTAATAATCTTAAATTAAAAATTAACACTATTTTGATTGTCTTAAATTAAAAATTAATAAAAAAAAATTTGCATTTTCAAATGGTAGAAAAGAAAGAAAATTGGGGGAAAGTAAAATTGCTCAGTATACTCCTTATTAGGCACATAGAAATTTCTCAGGGAAGACTCGAATCCTTGTTGAATTACCAAACCATGATATCATAACTCACAGGGCTACCCATGTCAAATGCTTCTCTTCTAGATGAGGGCACTACTTCTACGGAGGCTATGGAGATGCGTAATAACATACCCAGAGGTAAGAAGAAGACTTTTTTTATTGCTAGTAATTGCCATCGATTGAGATTTAATGTGTACAAGACAAGGGCAGGAGGGTTTGGGTTAAATTTCATTAGATCTGATTTGAAGGATTTTGATTATAGTTCCAAGGATGTTTGTGGGATTCTTGTGCAGTATCATGGAATAGAGGTGAATGTTATTGACTGTTAACCAACTGATGGTAATGATGATGACAACCGAGTTGAGAAGAATACAAGCAAGTAGAATGGTTAGATCAGTTGTTATTTTTTTCTTGATGTCAAGAAATTGATTTGTGGTTTATATTGAGTTGCCATATCATTTAGAGAGGAACTTAATTGGGCAGATAATAAAGATCAAACAATGATGAGGTACTACTGGTATGATTATTTTTACTTAACATTTCATGTTCTTAAGTAGGTAAAGAAGAGAGGTCAAGTCGGCAAAGGGAAAAAGCCTAGTTACCGAGCATTGAGAAGTTTTTTGGAAATGAGAAGTGTTAGATGGTAGAGAAAAGAAAAGACAATCATCGAGAAAATTTAACAACTGAGCAAGGTTAGTCATCGAGAAAGGTTGGTAATTGAGCGAAGTTAGACACCGACTGAAGATAGTCACCGAGTGACCAAGGAAAAAACATAGCATGAACAAAGATTGAATTCAAAGAGAAGAATGAATTTAATGTGAAGGCATGGAGATCAAGAATATGCTAGGGATGAAGATGAATTTTGTTACAAGATCTATGGTCATGAAAAGTTAAGTTCAAAATTAGAGATGAAGATTAAATTTGTGACTTCCAAGAAAAGTGCAAGTCACGAGGGAAAGGTTAAATGCCTAACTAAGTTGCAATTACATTGAATCAGTTCATAAGAGATGCTCTGATGATTGAGCGCAATTGAATGAATACCTAATAAATGGGATTGAGATGCAAAATAGAGGCCTATATATTGATGAGTCTGTATGTTTATATAGACATGCTAGCGAATTAAAGAGTTGAAGTCCTACTGAGAAGAGTAATGAAAGAGGTGCAGAAGGAATCGAGAGAAGAGACTGATGAGTTGTTGATGCTAGGGCCCAATAGTTTCAGAGAGTGCACAAGGGATCTGATCAAGCAAAAGATAGTTTCACAATCACATATCAAATCCGTACACTGTTGCTTACTAATCTTTGTAACAGAAAATCTCTTAACCGAGTGCACCTAACAAGTCTTTTTGTAAATCCTTGAGAAAGGTAACATTCTAGGATGAATATTTAAGCCCTTTGACCTGGCCACTTCTAGAAGGGTGAAGATCTTAATAGATCTAAGTTAAATCCGCTAACAGGGTCACATATAAAAAATGTGCATTGTATTCTTTAACCGGATTGGCTCTTAACTGAGCATATTTCAGAAGAGAATTTCTTTTTCTGGGTGACAATTCCCACTGAGGTTTTCCGAAATTGGGTTTCCTTTTTAAATCTAGTGTTACATGTCATGCTTGATAACTATGGATGTTAGTTGGTTATATTATATGTTGTTTATAAATTTTATGAAGTGTTTACAAGTTTTAATTTCTGCTATTATTTGAGTTACTGAGCTGAATCAAAGGTTTAGTTTTAAAGTATTAAGTTTCAATATTTTCTGATTCACCCCCCTCTCAATAAACCATCATTTACTAGGGAAAAACAATAATTGATTACTCTCAGTTTATAAATAATTCTTATTCAAATGATGTTAAGGTTGTCATGGGTATTGATTTTTTGGCCCTCACAATGCTTAAGCCTCCTAGGGAATTTGGGGTGGATAGTGTTGTTGGGTCTACTTACAAGTTTTGTGTTCCCATCGATTATGGAGGGCCTCATGCGACTTTCTTGGCTATATCTCAAGAGTAAAAACTAATGGTGTCAGGGAGGATTATTGGATTTAGTGTGGATTCCCAGTGTAAGCTTGTTCTTAGGATGAAAATGAAGACAAGGGAGTAGCACATCATGTGAGATAAGGCCACTAGTAACATATGCATGGCACAAGTAATGCAGAACTTGTCATTTTTGTTTGTAAATGTCAATCCACATCAAAACATGAAATATTACTTTTGGGATTATTATTGTCCCTAGAATTAGTCTATGTTACATTAAAAAATTAAAACATACCATTTCATCAAAAGATCTTTCATTTACTAGCTTTTTTTTTTCCTTTAATAAATATTGCTCATAAAGAACTTTGGACATTCATAATTCTCACTGTCATCAAGGGATCAAGAGATTAATAAATGGAGGATGCCAATGATTATGATAAAATCCAATAAATGCATTATAATCTAGTCATATGTAACTCCTTGGTTTTGGATCTACCCTTGTCTAGGTCAATCTTTCAGAGTTTCATATTGTCAAATATTCTAGTTCATTCAATGCACTTGAGTCCCGTGCAAAGTGATGCTCAACACACCCATTATTTAGAGGATAAAAAAATAATTAAGAAACCAAACTCCAATCATAAGAAGTATTGTACATATATAAATCTATCTATGCACATGTAGCTCTGTTTATGCTATGTTTGACATTTATGGGCCACATAAATTTTATATGGTCAGGCATCACTGCATTTGTTGCACTTTAATTTCTTGGGTTGTGATCCTCAACTTAAACAACAAATAAAAAATATCATAGGAAATAATTTCATCTTTCTAGGTTTTTGTGGTTGCATAAAATATTTAATTTGTTTGAGATATATAGAGTTACATCTCTTCTGGTACCATCATGCTTATTACACTATAGTTCCCATATAGTGAGATCCAATGGAAGTGATAAAGAGTATGATTTTGGAGATCTTTGTATGTTCTGGATTCTACAGCTACATTTAAGTAAATTGCTTTAGTTTCCAGTGATTAAGAGCTGAATTGTGTGAGGATATAAATGTGAAAGAGTAGCTATTTGTGTTTATACAATATTTTGATCACTTCCTATCCAAATATTTTCAAGTTAATTAAAGTGATTTTAACTATTGAGTGTATGAATCCAGACATTACTTGCTAATATTTCTCGTATGCATGCAATCTATCATGGTGTGGAAGGATTGAAAAAAATTGCTGAACATATACATGGTTTGGCAGGAGCATTTATCATTGGATTGAAGAAACTGGGTATTGTTAATGTTGAGGATGCTCCATGCTTTGATACTATAAAGATCAATTGTTTAGATGCCTTGGCCATTTCTGCAAAAACTCTTAAAAATGAGTTGAATATACGTGTCATACATTCAAATACAGTTTGTATTGTGTAGATAGGGCCTACTGCAATATTTGTATGGTTATTTATATCTCAAACTTGATTTCCATTTCAAACCGTTTTTAAAAATAAGGGTTTCTATTGACCTATATTTTGATATAGGATATGAATATATTTTGAGCTTAACTGATCATAGTGCCCCAATTTTAAATTGTAATGTAGCATCGTGAAAGTTGTAGATCAGTGTTTCTTTTGAGGAGACTGTTGGATTTTTATAATAAAATATAATTATCTTGAGCCCCTTTCTTTGACTTTCCAAAAGTTAAATCTCCTCTATTTATTGCTCAAATAATATCAGATTTTGTGTGGGCTTTTTTGAGATAAGTTCAAATCAGATTCTGATATTTTCTTTGGACAACAATTACTTTATAAAGGAAAAAATGTCTTTATTCTTTCAACAAAAGAATAGACTTGTAATAAGTTTATTTCCAGCAGTAGGAAATTAGTTTGTATTTTGTAAGTGCTCTATTTTATTAGAGACTTGTTTATTGCAGCAGCAATTATTTTGTAATTGTCTTGTTGAGAATTGATTGCTCTAGACATTGTTGAAGTTTGTATGCATCCCTAGATAGATGTAAGTTTATTTTAGTTGTAGAAGTTAATTTTCAGATTAATAGAAGCAAGAGAAGCTTGCATATCTCCATATTTGTTCTGTATTTGTTCGCTTCCCTATTTTGGGTTTTGTTGAATTTATTCATTGCTAAAACAAAGCATCTTGTGTAAGTTTCCAGAATATAGAGTGATTCTATATTCTTTACATGGTATCAGAGTTGATTGGCACTCAATCCCTATGAGTTTGGGCATTTGTTTTTTCCGGGTAATTTATTTATCTTGCACAGGATACATGGTTGGAGATGTAGGAAAGAGTTGGCAGCAGCCACCATCCTTTAATGGACAAAAATATGATGTTTGGGCAAAGAAAATGAAGACCATAATGGTTGCAAATGATTTGTGGGAGCTTGTGGTTAGTGGCTTTGTGGGTGTGACTGACCCAACCCTGTTTTCTTCCCTCACAAACAATCAGAAGACTTAGTTGAAGGAGTCAAGGAAGAAAGATGCAAAAGCTTTGAGCTTGATTGAAATTGCCCTAACAGAGGCAATATTTCCTAGAATAGAAACCACTTATTATTCCAAAGAAGCTTGGGATATTCTACACACAAGTTTCAAAGGGACTGAAAAAGTTTGTGTTGTGAAGGTCCAAATGCTTCAAAGATTATTTGAGGCTTTTATCATGAAGGACAATGAGTCCATTTCAGATTTCAGCTCAAGCCTCTCTGGTTTGATAAACCAGTTTAGAACCAATGGAGAAACCATGAAGGAGAAAAGAATACTAGAGAAAATTTTGAGAATTCTTCCCTCAAAATTTGATACTCTAGTTATTTCCGTTGAAGAGGCAAAGGATCTCTCAACATTTACTGTTGATGAGTTGATGGGTTCTTTCCAAACCCATGAGAATCAAATTAATCGATCAGCAAATTCTTCTCAAGAGCAAGCTTTCAGATCTCAAGCCAATGCAAGAGGCAGGGGGAGAGGAAGAAACAACTCTGGAAGAGGCTCAAGAGGCAGAGGTCATGGAAACTCTGGAAAATAAAATGCTGGAGGAGAAAGCTCAGAACTAGTAGCCACAAATGAGGGAGCTAGCAGCTCTCATAATAATTCTAGAGGAGGCAAGAAGAATAGTAACTCGAACAAGAGCAATTTTGATTGCTATTATTGCCATAAATTTAGGCATTATGAAAGTGAATGTTGGAAAAAGAAAGGTGATAAAAATTGCTGATGTGAAAGTGGGTAATGAAAATAATCCCACAGCCTTCATCATGAGCAATATTCGTGAAGAAGGAAGCCCTGAAGTCTGGTATTTGGATAGTGGTTGCAGCAACCACATGAGTGGTAATGAAAGACTTTTTCCTTTCATTGATAAATCTATTAAATCTAAGATTAGAATGGGGAACAATGGAATTGTTCCAGTTGTGGGAAAATGATCTATTATGATCTGCACCAAGCAAGGTGAGAAATAAGAAATTCAGCATGTTTATTTTGCCCTAGGGATAAAGCACAATTTGATGAGTGTTGGATAGGTAATTAAAAATGGATATAAAATGCTTATTGAGAATGATCAATGTGTCATTTATGATAGGGATGTGAGTAAGAAAATTATTTCAGCAGTCCAAATGACAAAGAATCAAATGTTTCCATTGAAGATAGAAATGTGTTTCTCTTCAATTTCAACAGCTGCATCTCTCAATTAAGCATGTACAACACTACAACAATCAACCTTCAAGAGTGTGATTGAAGACCCCTCCAAGCTATGGCATTTATGGTATGGATATCTTGGCTATGCTAGTTTAAGTTTATTGTCCAAGAAAAGAATGGTAGATGATTTGCCATATATTAAAAAGAGTTTAGTAGCAAGTGTGAGGCTTGCATTTTGGGTAAGCACCATTAGAGTTGGTGCATACTGATTTAGTTGGCCCTATGCAAATCACCATTTAATTGTTGTCTTGTATGTTGATGATTTAATCTTTACTGGGGATAATGATTTCCTCATTGCTAATTTTAAAGAGGCCATGAAAAGAGAGTTTGAAATGTCAGACTTAGGTCTCTTGAGATATTTTCTAGGCGTAGAAGTAAAACAAATGCATGATGGCATTTTTATCTCTAAATAAATATATGCAAATCAAATCTTGGAGAGATTTAAAATGCATAATAGCAAGGCTTCACCCACACCAACTACGGTAGGTCTAAAGCTAAGTAACAATGATTGCAGCAACAATGTGAATCTGACTTTGTTTAAAAGCTTGGTTACAAGTTTGATATATTTAACAACAACTAGACTAGACATAATGCATGTAGTAAGTTTGATTTCTAGATTTATGAAAACCCCAAAGGACTCCGATTGGCAAGCAGGAAAGAGAATCCTAGGGTATGTGAATGGAACCAAAGGATATGGTATTTTTTTTACTTCAACAAATGATTTTCGATTGATTGGTTATACAGACAGTGATTGGGCAGGGAGTTTGGATGATCGGAAGAGAACTTCCGAATATATCTTTCGCATGGGTTCAGGTGTAATCTCATGGGATTCTAAGAAGAAACCCATAGTTACTCAATCTATAGTAGAGGCTAAATATATAACAGCAAATGCAGTAGCATGTCAAGCTATTTGGCTAAGAAGGATCTTGGCGGAATTGAAGGAAGCACAAGAGGATGGAACCACAATATTTTGTGACAATATTTCCTCAATAGCTTTGTCAAAAATCCCGTGTTTCATGGAAGAAGAAATCACATTGAAATCATGTATCATTTTATTAGAGAATTATTTGAGAATGGTGAAATAAAAATGGAGTTTTGTAGGTCAGAGTAGCAGCTAGAAGACATTTTCACCAAGGCATTGGGCATTGCAAGTTTTGAATGCCTACGAAGAAATCTAGGCGTAGTCATCTTGGATCAAGCATGATCATATTTTTTTGGCTCAAGACAATGGGGGGGTGTTGGATTTTTATAATAAAATATAATTATCTTGAGCCTCTTTCTTTGACTTTCCAAAAGTTAAATCTCCTATGTTTATTGCTCAAATAATATCAGATTTTGTGTGGACTTTTTTAGATAAGTTCAAATCAGATTTTGGGGAAATCTGATTTCTTCTTTGGACTTCTGATATTTTATTTGGACAGAAATTACTTTATAAAGGAAAGAATTTCTTTATTCTTTCAACAGAAGAATAGACTTGTAAAATTTTTATTTCCAGCAGCAACAAATAAGTTTGTTTTTTGTAAGTGCTCTATTTTATCAGTGACTTGTTTATTGCAGTAGCAATTATTTTGTAATTTTCTTGTTGAGCAGTGATTGCTCCAGACATTGTTGAAGTTTGTATGAAGCCCCAGATAGCTGTAATTTTATTTTAGTTGTAGAAGTTAATTTTCAGATTAATAGAAGCAAGAGAAGCTTGCATATCTCCATCTTTATTTTGTGTTTATTTTCTGCCCTATTTTGGGGTTTGTTGAATTTATTCATTTCTGAAACATAGCATCTTGTGTAAGTTTCTAGAATATAGAGTGATTCTATAATCTTTACAGAGACAACAACCTTAGAGGACATGGATAAGCCACTTGAAGTTTTTGAAAGGAGTGAATCTAAAAGTACACTTTGCATCCCTTGTCTTACCTTAATAGTTATCATTTATTCTCTTTCTGATAAATTTTATGTATCACCTCGGTGAAATTTATACTAGAGTCCCTCACACTAGAGGTTCACAATTTCATCCCAAATAACCTTCTCAGAGATAGTCCTTATTTGACATATCCAATTTTTGACATGTAAAGTCTAAGGTTAAATATATTCAATTGGTATTGTTTTTTTTATTAAACAAGTTTTTTTTATCATTCTGATAAATTAGACTAATAGTTACAAGTATCAAATAGAGCATGAGCTTCTACGATATATTCATAGGTTAAAAGAAAGAGATCTCTCCTTGTGCCATAGTATGATACCATTGGGATCCTATACACAATGAAATTCAATGTAATAGTGGATATGAATCCCTTACTTGGACCAATGTTTCTATCATTCATCTTTTTTTGACTCTACATTAATCTTATGGCTATCAAGTTAGAAAGATATTTCCTTATGAGAAACCTAGAAAAATATGTGGGTTCTTCACCCGAATTCTTATTTTAAATCAACTGAGCTCTCATATGTCAATGCAGGAAATGTTCAACGTCTTCAGACAACTTCTTTGTGAAATCATAGGGCTTGGTCCTTTCTCTCTACAAGCCAATGCTAGTGCAGTAGGGGAGTTTTATATATTCACAGTCATCTATTATTATCATCAAGTATGTGGTAAAAAACTAAGAACAACATGAGACCAAATTCTAAGGGTAGCATTAGTCAATTTTGATCTTATTTGGGTGTTCAATTGTGTGGAAAATATTATGGGCAAGGGGAGATAGGAATCATAATGTTTGTATCATTCCTGTCTCATCTCATGGAATGAATCCTACAAGTGGTGAAATTTGTGGCATGAATTTTTTTTTGGGTGGAACTAATGCTAAGGCAAATGTTAATATAGATAAACTGAGGAGGGCGGTAGAGGAAAATAAGGAAAATCTTGAAATGCTTATGGCGTGTTATTAAAATATATATGTTTTTTATGTACTCTCATGCATACACATAAAACCTGGCTTCTATGAAGGCATACAATGGACTTTCTAATGTGCCTAGCCATTTTGCAAATGAATTGATATAAAAGACATAAAATGTGTGGAGATTCCTTGCTTATCAATGTTAACAGTTATGCATCCTTCTAGTTGATCCATTACATTCTCCCCATACTCAAATGTGAATAATGATATTATGTTTGTAATATGTTTTATATTTATCATGAGTAATTATTCTACTATTTTTGTAGTGGTGTAAGTGTTTTTAAGACGGTAATTTGAATTTGTGTTGGTTATATTAGAGTATTGTAATGTTTCTTTAATGGTCATCTTTGTTAGTCTATAGTTTATTAGGTAGTCTCTATTTTCGTCTTTAGTTCACAATTGTTACAAGTGGTGATATTTTTCTTTTGTGGCATGTTGTCATATGTTTTGAAATTCCTTATGGGGGGTGTAGTGGTTTGTTTTATTTTCTTACCTATCGATGTTAACAACTTGATTCATAACTCTGATCAAAAGCATTTACCAAAGAAAAAACAACAAAAATATTATAATAATATGCAGAGTTGTTATGAACCTTGTATTAAAAACTCATAGAATCATGCTTTAATAATATAGCCCAACCTCACAAAAATTGTTCACTTGTATAATAGGTCAGTATGACATCCTGTGTATTGAATATTGAGTAGTACTAAGACTTCCCTATAGAAAATCAGATCAAGTTACAAGTGTGAGCATGTGGATATGAAATTTAGTTCAACTTTGTTTAGTTACAATCAATCTACAAAAGGTCAGTTCATTACAATGAGAGTTAACTATCAAATATTTCAATTGATTACAAAGTTCAAACTTGAAACAAATTTATGACATGGAAAATTAAGGGCTACATATTTTCTATATATTTAAATGGTGGGGGGGGGGGGGGGGTTTGAAATAGTTATGANCTATATATTTAAATGGTGGGGGGGGGGGGAGTGTTTGAAATAGTTATGAAATTATTGGTAATAGGATTATATGAATAAATTGTACTATAGGATGCTTAACCTTTTCCTAGGACTGAGCTATTGTTCATCACTGTCTTTGTCATTGTTCTTAGTGGGAATGTATGATGTTTTTCAATACGAGTTTACCAATTTCAAGCCATATGCAAACTTTGCTAAAAATCCCCTTCACTATTTCTTACATAAATGTCTATGTATATCTCTACTGTAACTCTTCTCTTATGATAGACCTCTTCTCTTCAAATATCAGTCACCTTGATTTCTAATCCTCAATAATAGTCATCTTTATATTTGTTGTTCTTGGTGTCTTTTTTTGTTCTCTATGAAAATGATGAGTTCTTCTATCTTTACATCATCATGTCTCCTCACTATTCTCTACCAAAATATCTCCATTGTGCTCCTCACGGTGTCTGCATTGTGATCATGACATGCATACCTCTACTTTTCATGATATAAATCTCTCTCTCTCTCTCTCTCTCTCTCTCTCTCTCTCTCTCTCTCTCTCTCTCTCTCTNTATATATCTCTCTCTCTCTCTCTCTCTCTCTCTCTCTCTCTCTCTCTCTCTCTCTCTCTCTCTAATAGTGTGTTTTCTATTCTCTTAGTATGTCTTGATCTCTATGTCTATTTTATGATAGTGCACTGATCTCTTTGAAAAAATGAATATTCTGTAATCAAGGTCAATAAATGCATTTTTTCTATGGACTAAATTCTCCTTCCAAGACAGTGAACCTGGAGACTTTATTTTACTACAGGGTAAATCTTGCACTACATTCTTAAGATGTTAAGCCTAGATGACATTATACAGTATGCACCCCATCTTCAATATGTCACAATCTTAACATATTTGTACTTCATTATGTGCGAGTCTATTAAAAGAATGCTAATTTTATTTTAGTCAATATTAAAGTTTATTTATTTATAAACTCCTAAAATATAGCAACAATGCATATACATGTCTTTAAGAGATCCAATAAAAAGGATTGAGATCCATATATTGCTTACCTTCTAGATTAGATCATGGGCATTCTAGAACTAGTTCGAAGATTATATTTAAAAAATGAATAATTAATAATATAGTTATTATCATCATATCTCTAAATTGACCATAATTTTTATATTGAGAATAACTACATACATCAAGATTTTCTAAAAAGTCTTCATTGTGCAAGAGGGTGATACCACAATAGTGGGTTACACTTTTTTTCCTAAACGAACATTGAACTCTACATTTTGAGAAAAACTTTCACATTCAGATGCATATTGTCGTTAAAATGTTTGAAATCGGAAGACGAAGTAAACTAGAGTCTTTTAGGATTTTCTGTCTAGATTCTAAATATATTTTTTTTATTTTTTTTTGAATTGATTTTAATGGTTTTTGTTTTCTCCCACTAAAACTTCTATGTTGCTGAAAACATATTTTTCAAAAAGGTACAATGACTTCGTACAACATAAATTTTTTTTCTAAGATAGATATTGATGTGCTTATTTTTAATTTGGTTTTGTAACATCCATACGGAGGGCATGCAATTGGTTTTATGATATTATCATGATTATTGCATATTTTACGAACGTTTGAAGTAGAGTCAACTGTAATTTTGACATACCTTGACTGCGTGACTGATAACTTGTTGTGTATTTATCAAAATTCAATTTTATTTTTTTTGATAGAAAGAAGACTCAAAACTGGAGGGCACTGTTATTTTTCAAAAAAAAATTTCTATTTTTTACTATTTTTCATTGAACGTCAAACCTGGAAGTTTATTTTTGATAAATAACCTACTT
>MU227428.1:71105-96051 GCA_018584345.1 Thuja plicata
ATATATACACATATATACATGCATATACACATATATATACACATATACATGCATATACACATATACATGCATATATACACATATACACACATATATATACATATACATGCATATATACATGCATATACACATATATATATACACATATACATGCATATACACATATATATACACATATACATGCATATATACACATATACACACATATATACACATATACATGCATATATACACATATTTACAAATAATATATATTAAAAAACATTAAAAAATGTATATGCAAACAATATATATTATAAAACAATAAAATATTCCAATTAAAAACGTGAAAAACCTGATTAATAGACGTTCGATGAAACGGAAGCCCTGGCAGCCACTGTCCCTTTCAACCCAACCGAAATAGTCGCAATGACTGTTTCGGCGGGTTTATCCGCTAAAATAACCCTAGTTACTTTCGATCAAAAGTAACTAGGTTACTTTCGATCAAAAGTAACTAGGTTACTTTCGATCAAAAGTAACTAGGTTACTTTAGATCAAAAGTAACTAGGTTACTTTCGATCAAAAGTAGCTAGGTACTTTCGATCGAAAGTACCTAGTTTAGGTACTTTCAATCGAAAGTATTTAGTATTTTCGATCGAAACAAAGAAAAATATTTTAGAGGGTCATGCTTTTCGGGATGAATTCCTTCCTCCCAAAAAGTGTAACCCACTATTGTGGTATCACCCAAGAGTAACAATCTGCATTGAATTAAGTGCATGGTTACTACATTTCTGTCAAATAAAAACAATAAAATCTAATGACAATATTACATCTCAAGAGTACAAAATAATGATGTTAGGGAGGATTACTGGAGTCAATGTGGATTCCCAGGGGATTCTTTTTCTTAGGATGGCAATGGAGACAGTGGAGCAACACATCAGGTGAGATAAGGCCACTAGTAACATCTTCATGGTATAGGTAATGCAGATCTTGTCATTTTTGTTTGTAAATTTCAATCCACATCCAAACATGGAACTATTACTTTTGGGATTATTATTGTCCCTAGCATTAGTGTATGTTACCTTAAAAATTAAAACATACAATTTCATCAGTAGATATTTCATTTACCAGATCATTTTTTTTTTCCTTTAATCAATGTTGCACATAAAGAACATTGGATATTCATAATAATCACTATCAGCAGTGGATCAAGAGCTTAAGAAATGGAGGATGACAATGATTATGCTAAAATCCAATAAATGCAGTAGAATCTCGTCATCTGCAGCTCCTTTTTTTTGGGTCTGCCCATGTCTAGGTTGATCTTACAGAGTTTTATATGGTCAAATAATCAAGTTCATTCAATGCACTTGAGTACCCTGCAAAATGATGCTCAACACACGCTTAATTTAGAGGATAAATAAATAATTAAGACACCAGACTCTGACCATAAGAAGTATTGTAAATATATAAATCTATGCACATGTAACTCTGTTTATCCCTGTTTGACATTTATGCCACATAAATTTTATATGGTTAGGCATCACTGCATTTGTTGCACTTTGGTTTCTTGGGTTGAGATCTTCAACTTAAACAACAAATAAACTACATCATAGGAAATAATTTCAGCTTTATAGCTTTTGGTGGTTGCAAAAATGCTTTAATTTGATTGAGATATATAGAGTTACACCTCTTTTGGTACCATCACACTTATTGCACTATAGTTCCCATGTAGTGAGTGCTGAGCCTCTTAAAAGGCCATCTTTTCCATGTTTCTTACTTTCTTTTCTAGCAGTTTGCTTATGAAATAGAGAATTTAAACTTATGATTTTATATGTATATTTTATATATGTAAAGACATATGTAGGTAAATGAATGGTAAGAAAATGATGTATTTTTTTTGGAACTGATGGATAGAAGTTGCAGGATATAAGTAGTTGCATCCTAGTAAATAATCCTATCTTCTACGCTATGTTTATGGGTAGTCACCTTCCTCTAGCCGAATGTCGTGCAAGAGTATCAAATGGAAACTAACACTTCTTTCTTATTATTAAATGATAAGATATATTTATGTGTCAAAATTTGTGTATGTTAACCATTTTGTAGGAATCAAGTCATGGCACATTCAAGAATAGCAGCGTGGTGCTGAAGGAGTCAACGACAACCATTGCTACAAAAGCGCCATCTTATTGAAGCAATTGAGTAAGAAGTTGAAGAATGGTGTGCCACAAGAATTTCATGGAGGAACAAGTCAATTAAGTTCCTAAGTAAACACCGCGTGCAGATCTAGAACCACTGCATGCTATATTCTAGGAAGAACTTGAAGACTTACTGTTGTTGTTCGATATTTTCTATTATGAGCACTTTGTATCCATTAGTGATCCTCATTAATGGAGTGATCCTAGATTTAGGGAGTAGTGTATTTTCTCTTTAAATAAGCCAACTTTTGTAACTCTTGAGAGTCACAATTTAGTGGATATAATTTCTGGAATAGAAGTTAACATTGTAACACTATTTTACTTTCCAAGTACATTTTCTCCATGAATGAATAGAGTGTATAATTTGAGTTTCAGTCTCTTATCTTGATTGAATTTATATTCAATCATCCAAGGGGGTCCACTTGGTGAGTGAATCACTTTATTAGATTAGAATTTATTTCCTTGTTCATTAAGAAGTAGCTAGAACTCTGATGTTCTTATAGCCACTGGTAACAGAACTGGTGGACTGTTCCTGTAGCATAGGCGAGTAGAGTAACCCCTATTTGTGATTATTATTTTCTTAGAGGAAATGCATTTACTTGAGATAGTATCAATTCCTAAAGCTTAATGTATTTCAATTCCATTGGATTAGCCATGAGAATCAAGAAGGTTTGAAGCATATACTTTGCAAATACCATTCCAAGTTTACGTCCCTGGTCGATAATTAAATGAGACTAAATAATCTACTTAGCAGCCATTTAGGGTGTCCAATCCTAAAGTAGCAATCCAATGCTATGTGTTTCTACGACAATTATTTAGCCAAGCATTTTTGGCGCCGCTTCTGGGGATGGTGTTAGTTCAAACTTAGTTTGGTGTTCATGTTTTCAGTTTTATGCATAGAAGAAGAGATCCTCGTGGGAGATTCCTTTCTCATCAATACCAGGATGAACCATTTGATCTTTTCAATCCCAAGCTAGAGGAACCCCAAGTTGATAGTGAAGAAGAAAATTTGTTTGAAAACCCATTTGTTGACGCCCAAGGAGAAATTTCATCACCTACGTCCTCCAAAGAATCACTACATTTTGAAGTCCTCTTTGATGAGCCTGAGTATCAAGACAATCCATTAGCTCTTATCATATATTAGCCACAACAACTAAGACCTCCTCCAAGGATGGCTCAACCTACCTTTCCCTTCCCAATTCCTCCTCAACAGGGTAACCAAAACCTAAAGAACATTCCAGCTGCTACACTACCAAAGTTCTATGGACTTATCAATGAAGATCGAGAGACCTTACTCTTTGAGTTTGACATCCTCTATAGGAGATAAGACTACACAAATGATGCCCATAAGCTAAATTTTTTCCCGTCAACTCTTAAAGAGGCTACTCTAAGATGGTTCATGGGCCTTGTACCTAATGCTATAGCAAATTGGAACGCCATGAGCAACATGTTTCTTTCCAAATATAAAGAGTACTATAGAGGATAGGATTTAAAAGGAGATGACATCTTCAAGATGTCACATAAAGAGGATGAAACCTTGGAAGACTATGTTTCAAGGTTTATGTTTAACCTACAGTGCAATACTCAACACTAGTTGAATGAGGAATCACATAAGCATATGTTCCTGAATGGTTTTAATGATGGGAGCATAGAAGCCTTGGACCTTATGGCTAGTGAGGACATCACTTAGAAGAACTTGACAGATATCAAGACCATATGTATGAATTACTCAAGATCTATAGTAAACAAGGGAAGAGGACTAAGGGATCTGCCTCATAATACAAATGACTCTGTAGTGTCTAAAATAGAGTTGTCCAATCTCCTATCTGACTTCAAGTGGAAAATTATCAATGACGTGGCCACTCAACTAGACACCATGCAAGCACGAAGGAAGAAAGAGGATGTAGAAGCTATGTTGGCTAAATTCTACTCTGACTGTAGAGAGAAGAAAATAAACTGTCAGTGAAAAATTGTTGCATTTGTGGACACTACCTCAATGCCCACCGAGTTCAAGGAAATAGATGAGGAGAATGGAGAGGTCTTTTACATGGCTCAAAGGTGACCATGGGCTCAGAGACAAGGTATGCTTGAAGACCCCTTGAATAATTTTGGTTTTAATAATAATAGTAATCAGTGGCAAAATCAAAACCCCCACAATTCTGGCCCTCAAGGACAAAATTTGAATCATAACTGGTCTAACCAGCAACCACATAATGACAAAAATTATCAGAAGCTACAGTATAACTAGAAATTACAACAATAGCCTCCATTTAACCCTTACCAGCAGTAGTTTAACCCATACCAACAGCTGCGTCAGAATAACCAATGGCAACTGGAAACAACAACCTCAGTGGGGAACCAATTAGGCTAATCAATAGCAAGCTATCATGCCTCTACCTTAGCAACAAGCTATTATTCCTCTGCCTCCTACACCAAATAATAGTCCTTAGAAGCCACAAGTGCCTATGCAAACAAATCCAAATCCTAATAACAAGGAGCAGGCTTATTCACTGCAAGTGAATGACATCCACCTAAGATCAGGAACCACATTTGCTGCACCAAGAGAACCCATAATAACTGATGTTTCTGACACTAAGGAAGTTCCTAAAAATCAAAATACTTTTGTTCCACCTATTGCACCACCTGCTCCAGCTGAGAAAACTCCACCTTATCCACAAAGATTGGCTCAACCATTAGTAACCCCTAAAGATAATCCTATTACAACTGATCTGATTGACCAACTAAAGCAAATGACTGTCCAAATACCATTATTAGATTCCCTCAAAGAAATTCCCATTTATAATAAAGTAATCGAGGAAGCCTATATCAAGCACCCTGGTAGGAAAAAGAAAGATCCAGCTACTGTCAATGTTCTTGGGCAGCTTTCTGATCTTATGCTCAGTAAAGCCTTGATGCCTAAATACTCTAATCTGGGGAGTTCAGTGGTTACCATTCACATTAATGGCATACAAATATAGAATGTCTTGGTTGATTTATTGGCTTCTATTAATGTAATGACTATGGATGTGTTGTTAAGACTTAGTATCATTGGGTTGAGGGAAACACCCACCGTTCTCCAGTTAGCTGATAATTCCACTGTCAAGCCATATGGTATGGTATAGGATATTGTTGTCACACTAGATTCCCCAGATTACCCCTCAGATTTCATCATCCTATCTCCCAAAGACACACTAGGATAGTATCCATTAATCTTAGGAAGGCCTTAGTTAGCCACATTAGATGCTTGCATTGCATGTCGCTCAGAAAAAATGACCATATCTGATGGCATTAATACCAAGAAGTTAACTCTGTATTCTCCAGCCAAACCCCAAGCTGAACTTGACCAAGTTGTCTGCCTAGATCTAGGAGATGCCCCCTCAAATCTAATTTAGTACAACAGTTTATGGTTATTGGTAGAGATTCATTCATGGCCTCACAAGAGGAAGATGACATACTAGTAGCAATCCTTACAAACCAATATGGCTCTTAAGAACCCTCTTATCATGTTCCTAACTGTTCCCTACAAACCATATTGCCCAAGCTGTCCTCATCTAAGATTCCTGCAGCACCTAATTATCTCCATACTTTGTTACCCCATGAAATAAAGTCACCTTCATTTTTCAAAGTTCTTATGCTGGATAAATTCAAGAGAATAGAAATCACCTTGGGTAAGGAATTGAATGTCAATAAGAATCTCACCGAATCTCAGATGTCTAGCCTTCTCCATCTTTTAAAAGAGAGTCAGAAAGATTTTGCATGGGACTATACTGGCAGGAAGGGACTTGAGCAAAAATTATGTACCCATAAGATCTATATAATTCCCAAGTCTAGACCTATTAGGCAAGCTCAAAGAAGGATAAACCCTACATTACGAGATATAGTAAAGGCTGAATTGCAAAAACTCCTCCAAGCTTGCTTTATATATCCCATTTTTGATAGCCAGTGGGTCTCTCCTCTTGTAATAGTCCCAAAGAAAGGTGGAAAATGATGATTTTGTGTGGACTATAGGGAACTTAATAAAGCCGCCGAGAAAGATCACTTTGCATTGCCCTTTATTGACCAAGTACTTGAAAACCTTGGTGCTAAGAAGTATTTTTCATTCCTAGATGGTTTCAGTGGCTACAACTAGATCCAGATATCACCAGAAGACCAAGATAAAAAAATGTTCACCTATCCATGGGGAATATTTGATTATTCTGTATTTCCATTTGGATTATGTAATGCACCTTCTACTTTTTAGAGGGCAGTAATAAGAATTTTCTATGACATTGTTGCTGATTGTGTTGAAATATACATGGATGATTTCACTGCATATGGGACTACATTCGAAGAGGCTTGGGATAATTGGGAAAATTTCTTAAAAGATGTCAAGACTTCAACCTCTCACATAATAGTGAGAAGTGTTATATGATGACGGAGGAGGGAGTTTTCCTAGGGCATTACCTCTCATCGTTCGGTATCTAGGTTGTTCCTGCAAAGATTGGAGTCATCATTACACTCCCCACTGTAGCAAATTCGAAGGATGTCTGGAGATTTCTTGGTCATGCCCGTTACTACATGAGATTTATTAAGAACTACAGCCAGCTTGCCGCCCAATTATACAATTTTTTGAAGAAGGAAGTTGAATTTGAGTGGACAGCTGACTGTGAGCCATCATTTCAACAGTTGAAAGATGTGTTGAAAAAGAACCCTATTCTTTGAGGACCTAACTAGAAGCTTCCCTTTCATATCCACACCAATGCATCTGACTATGCCATTGGGGCAATACTTGGAAAAAATAAGGTATAGTTGAGCACGCCATTTATTACATAAGCAAAAATCTGCAAGGTGCTGAACTAAATTATAATGTGACTAAAAAGGAACTGCTTGTTGTAATCTATGCACTAAATAAATTTAGACATTATATAACTGGTTATGAAGTATTTGTTTATATTGATCAATCAACAATAAAATACTTGATGAACAAACCCACCATTTCTGGTAGGTTAGCCCGCTAGCTACTCCTCATGCAGGAGTTTGATATAACTATCATTGATAAACCAAGGAAGCTAATGTGGTGGTTTTTTTCCTCTCTATATTAAAAGTTCCTCATGATCCTACAACAATTGATGACAACTTCCTAGAGGAACACCTATTCTCTATTGCAACCTACAATCTATGGTATGTTGACATCACCAACTACCTTGCGATAGGAAGAAAACCACCTCATTTTTCACCACGTGAACGTCAGCTTCTGGTTGAGAAGAGCTTCAAATTTTCATGGATCTCCAGATTTATGTTCTACAAAGGTCCTGATCAAGTCACCCGCAGATGTGTTCGTGAAGATGAGACATATGACATCCTTTGGGCTTGTCATGATGACCAGTGTGGTGGCCATTTTGTAGGAAAAAGGACAGCATACAAGGTGTTGACAACTGGTTATTATTGGCCTACCTTACATAAATATGCAACTAAGTATACCAGGTACTGTGACTGATTCTAGAGGATGGGATGCCCCACCAAGTCTGATGAAATGCCCCTACAGCCTCGGGTGGTGGTAACACCATTTGACAAGTGGGGCATCAACTTTGTTGGCCCCATTGAGCCATCTTCCCATGGTAAGTTTTATATCTTATTATGCATTGATTACACCACAAAATGGATTGAAGAAAAAGCAATGAGGCATGCAAGGGATCATAAGGTAGCAGAGTTTCTCTATGAGTTTATTTTTACTAGGTTTGGTGTGCCTCGAGAAATAGTAACAGATCAAGGGGCAGAGTTCACCTCTAATCTTATTGTTGAATTGATGAATGAGTACATGGTGAGGGATGGTAAATCTTCACCATACCATCCTTAGGCCAATGGGTAGGATGAGATCACAAATTAGGAAATAGAGGCCATTCTGACCAAAATAGTTGCTGTTCACAAAAAAGATTGGGCTACCCGCCTTCCTGAAGCCATTTGGGCTTATCGAACAACTTGGAAAACCACTACTAGATTTACTCCTTTTGAGTTGGTTTATGGAAAATCTGCATCCATGCCTATTGAGTTTCACCATAAGACTCTTAGGATTACATTGGATTTAGACATTAATCTTACCAAGGCACAAGAGGACAGGCTCCTATAGCTTAATGGATTAGATGAGTATAGAAATTATGCACTTCACAACACAGAACTGATACATAAGCAGAGAAAGAAGTGGTATGAAAAATTCATCAATGATAAGTAATTTTCTGTTGGTGATTGGGCCTTGCTCTATGAATCCCGCTATTAGCATACTCCAGGAAAATTTTAGACACGTTGGTTAGGGCCCTATGAAATAGTCTCAATTTTTTATAATGGTGTAGTTCAGCTATCTACAATTGATCCTGTCATTTTCAAACTCCTTCTAAACGGGCATCACCTTAAAATATATCACAAGCATGTGAGTCGTCAAGACTTCCTACAGCAGTTCCAGTAGAGCATAGGAAGCTCCACTCATGCATCCGAAGCATTTGGGTCTTCCACCCAGATTTCTGCCAAACTGTGATTTAATCAGAGCTTCCATAATAAATATTTCAGTCTCATGAATTGCTTTTTCTACAATAAAAATCCACCTCATCTCCTCTCTCTACCATGTGTCCATTCCATTGCATCACTCTATCAGTGTGTGTAGCATAGCAACACACTCCTGCATCAACTCTCAGGTTAGTAACACATACTTTTGCACATATATTATTTTATTCATTTTTAATTTTGAAAAGAGTGTTCTTTCCTTTTTCTTATTCTTAAACATAAAGGATTTGTGGGACCCATTCCTTACACTTAGATGGGGGAGGGGTTAATTAATGCTTGTTTCAAATATTTCCAAATCAATTTTAGCATGCAAAAAGTCATTTTACTTCTTTCTTGTCTTTTCACGGTGACCACCATCATGTGGGAGCTTATCTATCCTTCTGTGATTAAGTCATCATGATTTGAAAGAAATTTAAAGTTAAGGTTCACTTAATAATAACATTTTTTGTGATGTGTTTAGGTGGAGGACCTTAACACATGCAAATTTATTTATGAATACCATTCAAAATAATGCTTATTTTCCTAGAATTAAAAGCTATTCTATACTTTAGTTTTTCTCGTAAAAAACATCTTGCATCTGTAAGAAGTCCTACATTTTCCACTTTTCTATAGCATTTGTGGAGCTCTTGCAGAGCCATTTTTATCATCTACAATGGGAGAATACCTTTAGAGGCATGAGCCTACAGATCATCAATTTCTAGTTGGGGACCCGACCGCCAAAAAAATGTTTCAGAGAAGGGGATGAATGGATTACTGCTTATGCCTTAATGTCTTTGATAAAGAAATTGATTTTCAATTTCTAAATACTCTGAGCAATGGGTTTGCAATAGTTAAGGGTCTGAGGATAGAATTCTCAGAGGACATAGTGGAAGAAGTTTCAAAGTTTCCATACGAAGGAGAAAAGTGGATTAAGGATATTGACTTGCATTCAGCCAGGGCACAATTTACCCTACATGGTGACCCACAGTTGGATATTGATAAGAAGGAGGGCACTTCAAGAACATCCTTACCCATGGAGTTTATGCAGTTGGCTACATTTATAATATCCTACTTCACTTATGAGGGCCATTACAAGTACCTACATGGACTGCATTTCAAGATTCTTAGCACCCTCCGCTATGAAAATAGGCCAGTAAACTTACCTAGTTTTCTATTTAATATTGTGAAAAAGCAGGCGTCTTTAGTACTGTCAAGAAAATATCAATCTATTTCCCATCACTATTTAATTAAGCTAGTTATAGAAAGGGAATTAATTAAACAATCAATTGGGACTTGGGAAGAATTATTGGCCATGGAAGAAATAGCCCCTAAAGTGGTTGGCCCTAGAGGCCAGGGTGTAGGTAGAAGGGTTAATATGGAAATGGGGGTTTGTAAAGTAATATAGAAAATAGATCCCGTTACTGAAGCATCTTCTTCTATACCTACCCTATCTAGGAAAAGAGCCTACAATGTTAATACTCTTGTGTCCAATAAACAGAAAGGAAAACCTAGGGAAGCCGATATCACTCCTTATACTTCACCTTCCAAGGAACCTAGGTCTACTTACATGAAGGATAAAGGTAAAACCATAGAGATAGAGGATATGACTGCAGAACATCAACTGCCTGATAATGAAAATGTTGGAAATATAGCTGAGGAAACCTTTCCTTCTTCCAAGGAGACGACACGAGATGAACCTCCTGTAGCCATTACAGAGGAGGTTTCCTCTAGCAAGAAGAAACACAAGGACCCTCTGAGGTCTTTTCAAACCCCTATTAGGAAAAGTTCTATACTTTCTGCTAGTACCAGTAAGGCAGACAAAACCCCTGATTTAGTTATAAATGTTGAATCCTCTAAAGCTGGAGAAAAGTCCTCTTCAGAGGCAATGGCTCCAAAAATAATAGATAGTAACACCCTATCCCACATTATGAATGATGAATCTACAGCTAATCCACAAATTGATTGCATCCTCATAGACAGTGATAAAGATTCTGAGGAAACAATGGGGTTTTTCAATAACTATATCGGGCAAGATATTGATGATAGTTTAGAAAATATACCCCCTGATAAATTCCCTACAGTAGATGAGGACATTGTTGAGGAGGTGTTTTAACAAATGAGTAGAGACGGGTTGGACATGCTAGTCAAAGTAGCTGAGTCATCCCAAGTGGATGATTCGATAAAAACCCTTTTCATATGGAGAGGAAAAGCTTCCATTGATGAATCCTATCGAGCAGATGATTTAGTGAAAACTAATGACAAAGGAAAAGGGGATATTTCCACTGAAGAGGAAGTAGTAAAAATTCCTCAACCTACATACGGGTGGATTAATATTCTTCAGCAAGAACCCATGCCACCATCGAATTTATCCACACCTTTAGCAGCGGGATTGAGTTTGGACCAAAATTTTACATGGAAAAGGCACAATGGGAACTGGACACAGAAAAACTGAAAAGGATAATTGAGGAAAAAGCTTGTCAAATTGAACAGAAAACAAATTGGATTGCAGTATTTGAGAGGAGAATTAAGCAGATCACTGAATTGATTCCTGTCTAGCAATGGCATGTAGGTCACCATCTTCAGTTTATGCTTTGTTCTATAAGGAACAATTTGTTAACTTTCAATTGACAAGGATTGTAGAGGGATTAAATCCTTCTATTGCTACACCTCAAAATTTTTATGATGCCTTATAGTCAGCACCCATGCCCATCAAAAACCTATTATGTGAATTGTATTTACACAATCTAGCTGTGCCAAAAAATAGGGATTGGAATTCACTTCTGTATGTGGGAGATGTTCAGTTGAGGGTAGTAATGTCTTGGATTCAGAATGAGATTAGCAGAGAGCATCAGGCTCTGCCATATAGAGATAGTGAGATAGACACACCCCTCATGATAAGACCTAAAGTTTAGAGTTCTAAGTGGAATTTACTTGATTCGATCTTAATCAAAATGAATCCTAGTGGGTCTCGCATGGTCCTTCCAGTCTGAGAGAAGGTATACACAGATTGGGAAAAACATTCATCACAGTATATTGTGGCTTCGATTGCAGCTCGCAGACAAAGGTGGATACAAATTCCCCATGACTTAAAACTTAGGGAACCTCATTCTCCACAAAATTTAAATCTTGCTACTCGCTGAGCCCCATGGTTTATAATGTTGGGCCGAACACAGCTACATTATTGGATTCCCTTAAGGTTTCAAACTCCAATCCTCCTGCAGCCTTTACTGGTAGTAAATGAGAGAGCAGAAGATCATGTTATGATTCAAGAAAGACAAAGGTGGGACAGGCTTTAGGACAACCATGGATATTTCAACTATGTTGTTGATGAACCGGGTGAAAATACCGCTAGTGACCTAAGGCTTAAGGGCCAGGATCCATAATTTCATGATTGTTAGGGACTAGCAATAGTGTAGTTGGGGGGAATGATGAGCCTCTTAAAAGGCAA
Organism: Thuja plicata; assembly: GCA_018584345.1. Lineage (NCBI taxonomy): Eukaryota > Viridiplantae > Streptophyta > Pinopsida > Cupressales > Cupressaceae > Thuja > Thuja plicata. The sequence goes on from MU227428.1 coordinate 83,241, forward strand.
TCTTTTCCATGTTTCTTACTTTCTTTTTCAGTAGTTTTCTTATGAAACAAAGACTTTAAACTTATGATTTTATATGTATATTTTATATATGTAAAGACATAAGTAGGTAAATGGATGGTAAGAACATGATGTATTTTTCTTGAAACTAATGGATAGAAGTTGCAGGATATAAGTAGTTGCATGCTAGTAAATAATCCTATGTCCTACACTATGTTTATGGGTAGTCTCCTTCCTATAGCCAAATGCCATGTAAGAGTATCAAATGGAAACTAACACTTCTTTCTTATTATTAAATGATAAGATATATTTATGTGTCAGAATTTGTGTATGCTAACCATTTTGTAGGAATCAAGTCATGGCACATTCAAGAATAGCAACGTGGTGCTAAAGGAGTCAATGGCAGCCATTGTTGAAAAAGTGCCATCTTATCAAAGGAATTAATTAAGCGGTTGAAGAAGGGCGTGTCACAAGACTTTCACAGAGGCACAAGTCAATTTAGTTTTTGATTAAACACCGCACATAGATCTAGAACCATTGCATTATATATTTTGGGAAGAACTTGAAGACTTACTATTGTTGTTCGATATTTTTTGTTATGAGAACTTTGTATCCATTACTGATCCTCATTAATGGAGTGATCCTTGATTTAGGGAGTAGTCTAGTTTCTCTCTAAATAAGCCAACTTTTGTAACTCTTGAGAGTTGTGAGTTAGTGGATATAATTTCTCGAATAGAAGTTAACATTGTAACACTGTTTTACTTTCCAAGTACATTTTCTCCATGAATGAATAGAGTGCATAATTTGAGTTTCGGTCTCTTATCTTGATTGCATTTCTATTCACTCATCAAAGGGGGCCCACTTGGTGAGTGAATCACTTTATTAGATTAGAATTTATTTCCTTGTTCATTAAGAAGTAGCTAGAACTTTGTTGTTCCTGTAGCCACTGGTAACAGAACTGGTGGATTGTTCCTGCAGCATAGGTGAGTAGAGTAACCTCTATTCGTGATTATTGTTTTCTTAAAGAAAATACATTTACTTGAGATAGTATAGATTCTTTAAGCTTAATATATTTCAATTCCATAGGATTAGACATGAGAGTCAAGAAGATTTGAAGCATATACTTTGCAAATACCATTCCTAGTTTATGTCCCTGGTCGATAATTAAATTAGACTAAATAATCTACTTAGCAGCCATTTAGGGTGTCCATTCCTAAAGTAGAATTCCAATGCTATGTGTTTCTAAGACAATTGTTTACCCAAGCAGTGAGATCGAATGGAACTGGTGAAGAGTATGATTTTGGAGATCTTTGTATGTTCTAGATTTTACAACTTCATAAGTAAATTGCTTTAGTTTCCAATGATTAAGAGATGAATTATGTGAGGATATAAATGTGAAAGAGTAGCTATTTGTGTTTATACAATATTTTGATCACTTCCTATCCAAGTATTTTCAAGTCAATTAAAGTGATTTTAACTATTCAGTGTATGAATCCAGACATTGCTTGCTAATATTTATGGTATGTATGCAATCTATCATGGTCTGGAAGGATTGAAAAAAAATGCAGAACGTATACATGGTTTGGCAAGAGCATTTATCATTGAGAGACATATATTTCTTGCCTTCTAGATTAGATCATGGGTATTCTAGAACTAGTTCAAAGCTTATATTTAAAAAAAATGAATAATTAATAATGTAGCTATTACCGTCATATCTCTAGATTGACCATAATTTTAATATTGAGAATAAATACATACAACAAGATTTTCTAAAAAGTTGCCATTGTGCAAGAGAAACAATTTTCCTTGAATTGAGTGCATGGTTACTACATTTTCCTCAAATTACAACACTAAAATCTAATGACAACTAATGACAAGATTCTACGAGAATCCAAGAACACTTTCCAAAAGAATTTGAGACACATGAATTATAGATAAGATTACAAGGTAAATGGGGAACTTAATCCTATGGAGTTGATTTTTTATATAGATATGTTATGGGAATGTTTTAAGAATTTTAAGCCATTTTGAAGCATGTCATGGCCTTTATCTAAAATTTTAGTTCTATTTGTAATGCTATGACTGAGACAATGAGATGATACAAAAGAGAATTCAAACGGACACATGGAGCTGATAAAAGTTTTGAGACTTTCAAACTGAAGGTTGCTAAATTACCTATGTTAGCATTACCTGATGTCAATAAAGTATTTCAAGTTGAATGTGATGCAAGTAAAAGTACAATTGGAGCTGTGTTGACTCAAGAAGGTAAACCAATTGCTTTCTTTAGTGAAAAGTTGAATGATGCAAAAAGGAAATATTTTGTCTATGACCAAGAATTATATGCTATTGTTCAAGCTATGAAGAAGTGAAGACATTACTCAATGCCAAATGAATTTCTGTTGTATAATGATCATAAGGCTTAATAATATTTGGGTAGTCAGAATAAGTTGGATCAGAGACATATGAAATGGGTAGAGTATTTGTAGAGTTTCACATTTGTAACTAAGCATAAGAGTGGAGTTTCTAATATATTTTTTGATGCATTGAGTAGAAGAAGATCTTTGTTGATTGAATGACAATTGAGGTTCTTGGTTTTGATGATATGAAGAATTTATATGAAAGTGATCCTGATTTTTATAAGCAATGGAGAGTTTGTAGAGCACCTAATTCAAATCAATCAAGTAAGTATGAAGACTATTTTATTTAGGAAGATGTGTTGTTCAAATGTATTTAGTTGTGTATATTGACAGGATCAATGAGAAGTAATTTGATAAAAGAGAAACATAGTAGTGGATTGGCTGGACACTTTGGTATTGATAAGACATTGAGTTTGCTTAAGGAAAGGTATTTTTTGCCTTAGTTGTATAAGGATGTTCACAAATTTGTTAGAAGTTGTGGATTTTGTCAAGTTGCAAAAGGAGTCAGTCAGAATACTGGTTTGTATACACCGATTATTGTTCCTGAGAAAACTTAGAGTGATATCAAAATGGATTTTGTTCTTGGGTTATTGAGGATAACAAGAGGTAATGATTCCATATTTTTTTTTGTGGATAGATTTTCTAAGATGACACATTTCATACCTTGTAGAGAGACATAAAATATAGTACATATAGAAGATCTTTTCTTTAAGGAGATTGTCAGATTGCATGGATTACCGAGGAGTATTATCTCTGATTGAGACAGTAAATTTGTTAGCTATTTTTTGAAAACACTTTTGAAGAAGTTTGATACTGGGTTGAAGTATAGCTCTACATTTCATCCACAAACTGATGGACAAACAAAGGTTGTAAACCGAAGTTTGGGTAACTTTTTGAGATGCCTAGTGGGAGACATGCCAAGTAATTGGGATTTTATTTTGGAACAAGTAGAGTTTGCATACAATAGCTCAGTAAATAGAAGTACTTGAAAGACACCTTTTTAGATTGTTCATGGCACACTACTGAGAGGTATACCAGATTTGAGAGATATTGTTGGAGAAGAGAAAAAAAGTGTTGAAGTAGAGAATTTGGTGAGTTTATGAAGACATTTCATGAAGATATAAACATAAGTTCAAGAAAAGCAATCATAAATACAAGGATAGTGCAGAAAAATCAAGGAGACATAAAATTTTTGAAGTTGGTGATGCAGTAATTGTTCATTTGAAGAAAGCCAGATTTCCTATTGGAACATATGGAAAATTGAAGATTAAGAAATTTGGTCCTTGCAAAACACTAATCAGATTTGATACTGGAAATGCTTATGAAGTTAAATTACCTGATGACATGGATATATCACCTATATTCAATATTTTAGACTTGTGAGAATATCATGAACTTGATGAAGAAGTGACAATACCAAGTGATTATCCTAAGAAGCAAGTAGAGGAAGTTGAGAATATTTTGAAACAAAGAGTTAGCAGAAGCACAAGAGGAAAGGAATACATGGAGTATTTGGTAAAATGGAAGAATAGGACAATTGAGGACTCATCTTGGATTTCTCAATCTAAGTTGGATTCATTTCAGGTTGGACCTGATACATGATTTGAGGAATCATTTCTATTGACCCTAGGTGTCTGATGCAGGAGCATCTTGGGTCCTTGGCAATCCTACCCAGTCAAAAATATATTGTTTTTTTCATTAGCATGATTAGAGACTACTCGGTGAAGTGATTAGTTACCCTATTTCTTGGGTATCCTTTCTGTCTTTCTTTATCAACGGGTCTTGAGGTGTGTTTTTTTTCTGTTGCTTGGTTATGCTTTCACCGAGTTGGTTTTTTGTGGCTCAGGTATGTTCTTAACTGGTCATCCATGTTGCTAGGGTATGCTTTTACCGAGTGGTTGTTGTTTCTCTATTTTCTTCTTCCCAAATCTGGGTCTCTCTTGGGGATTTGAGTGCAGACCTCTTTGGTGGACTCTTGTATATATGTGTTTCTGTGTTTTAGTTTAGGTATAAGTTCGGACAGGATAGTAGATCGGATAGAATATTACCTATGGAGATAATTAAAAGGCAGGTCTATGACCTGACATGTATGAATATCAATCTGTAATTCATTGAATGTATATGGCCAAAACTGGGAAGACCTTACATCCTGAAATGTAATGAGTTTGATTAATGAAATATAAGATATTTGTTGCTCCTTCTCTCACACTGTGTGTTGTTTTGGCTTTCACATTGTTGTATTTGCAAGCTAGTTTGTTACTTGGGAGTTCCGTAGGCCAACTTACTGTCCCTCCTTGTGTCAAACTCGCCCCAAGGTTCATATGAAAAAAGATGAAAGGCCAGATGACAAATCAGTATGATAAGACAAACTTGATGCCCTCACATGAAAAAAGGGGAAATGATGAATATTGTCATGCGACAGGTGGGTTAAGCCTGTGCGAAAAATATAATGTCTTCACATGAAAAAAAGATTTTTTGGTAGATTGTCGTACGAGCCCTTTTGCAGGACCATACGACAAATCGTAGATACATGGTAAAAACATTCAAAAACATAAAAAAATTGACCAAAACAAGAAAAATTAACATGCAAAGATGAAGTTTATCGACTAATTACAGGTGGCATGTAATCTTTGGGCTGGCCATGCCTCTACATGCACTCGAAATGATTATTAGACACTGGGACCACCATTTTCACTCAGAGAAGCTTCTCAAAACTCAAAAGGTGGATGGTGAAAATGATTTGAAAATGACCCCTCTAGGCCTTACATAGAAATTTGGCCTAATTTTCAAAATGCTCCTATGCATGCAAAAATTACACCATTGGCTAGTCAGACTGCTCTAAATCCATTTTCGGGACCGAAATCAAAATCTAATGATGTTTTGATCCTCAAAAATGAAACTTAACCTAATTTTCACAAATGTAGTTGATTGTTGATGCTTTCCTCACAGGGTTCTAATTCAAGATTCCTTTTGATAAAGTTTCTTGCGCATTTTTCTCCTTAATCCAAAAAGTCAATCTAAGTCAATTTTGGTCAAACTTGGTCATCTAGACCTTAAAACAGGCTCGCATCTCACGTTTCTCAATGCTTTTTGATCTATCAAGCTTGTGCCTCCCCTCCTTTCAATTTAGTTCCCAAGGGGGCAGTACCACTACCTCAACACTTTGATTCACATCAACAAGGTCAATCTCTAAGGGCATTAGGCCATGAATCAAATAAAGATCTAACCAAGTGATTCTCATCACTGTACATCAAATATCAAGCTCTAGGGGCATATAAGATTCATCACACCATATCAATCTGATAACGCCCCTCAATTTGGTAATTGGATTCATTGGGATCCATATCAAGTAAATTATCTCAGTCAAATCAATCGAATAGAAATCAGTCTAATCACACCACATCAGGTTGGTTTGTCATTCAAACTTAATCTTAAATCAGAAAATGGGCTTGGAATATGGACATTCAGTTTCATCGGTTCAAATAAAGTTTGATGCTCAAACTCTTTAATCAGTCTTTTCTCAATCAAGTCTAGAGCTGACATCCATAGATTTCTCTATCGGTCTTTTCTCAATCAAGTATGGACCTAATATCTTCAAAATCCCCAATTACTCTTTGTTTGGTCAAGTTTGGAATCGGTTATAATATTTGGATAGTTTCATCGCTTCACATAGAGCTATTTTTAGATTCTATCAAACTTCAAATATTCTTTGATCCAATGTGTTTCCAGATCAATAACTCATTAGTCAAAGAGGGGCAAATGTAATCACCCAAAAATGATCTAGTAAACCCATGGCCCTCTTTTCTCAAATATTTTTTCTTAATAAATCCTAAATCTAAGATATTATCGCTAGACTCTAAATTATCGAGCATTTAATCAAACTTGCTTATATCATTTTAATCCTAACTTGTTGAATCAAATAATCAAACATCAAAGTCTAAACTCAAAAAGCATAAAACATTGGGATAAATCAAAAAGTTCTAAGTTCAAAAAGTGAACCCTTTCACACATGGGTGTGCACTCAAAAATCAAATAAAACAAATAAAAGAGAGAAAATAACAATTTTGTCTTATTCTCCAGAAAGCTGACCAGTCCAAATAAATTTTTCATCTCACATGGATTGAGAAGAATTGCATCTCCACCCTTGCTCAATTTCTTTTGCCTCTTAATCTCAACCACTCATTCCTTGAAATCTCTTATAAAAGGGATATCTCCCTTTCTCAAAATATATAGAGAAGATTTGGAGTAAAGTTATTATGCTATTTTGATTCTAGAGCTCTTTAGTGCATTCTTAGTTTCTTTGTTTTAATGCAAGTTTATTGCATTTCTGGCATTGTTTGCTTCATTTCTTAGCTTAGATGACATTCTAATTTCTTTTATAGCTTAATATAGATGCATTGTTCTTCTCATTTGATAGCTCTTGCATCTTAGTTCTATTTCTCATAATGTTGTGCATTTAGATTTTTAGCTCATGCATTTTGATTTCCAAGCCTTCAAGAGCTAAGTATGCAAGTCTATGCATCTTTCTCACTCTCTTTGCATTGAATCTTCCATTTTGGAGTAGTCAAGTCACCAATTTATCTATGTCCAATCTGACAGATAACTATGAGAATCATACTCACCTCAACTAGAAATCAATAGGCTGGTTTCAAGGGTTTTTAGTTTAGTGCTTTGAATCTAATGTTTTTCTATCCCCTTGATATAATGGTTTATTGAAGTGTTTGGTTGTAGATTTTGATCACATATTTTGCCACACACACAACATGGTATTTTCTAATTTGGATAGTACTGTCATTCAGGATTTGAAATGTATTCATGTACCTATCGGATGGTGTCATCAAGTTCAAGAAAATCCTTTACAAAGAAGAGATAAAATTCACTGGATTCCTATTACAGCTGGGATTGTCAAAGTTAACTTTGATGGATCCTCTCGATGAAATCTAGGGTGGTTAGGAGTAGGAGCATGTATTAGAAATCACCAAGATGAAGTACTCACCATCAAATCAGCCCCTCTTCCTCCAAGAACAAACAATATGGCTAAAGTGCATGCTTTATTTGTTGGCTTAGTCTTCGAAAAGCAAGGCAGTTTTCACTTCATTCAGGTGGAAGAAGATTCCATGGTTATTATCAATGCCTGCATAAAACAAGAATCACATAACTGGAAGTTAACATATATATTGTAGCAAATCTGGCACCTCCTAGACTCTTTCATAGAGATCTATATTTCTCACACTCTCCATGAAGGGAATGTTCTGGCAGATTATCTTGAAAATTTGGCATGTAAAGGTGTGGAACATGATGCTTTAAAGCCAGGTGAAATCATTAGCAAGGATACATATGTTAGAAACACTAAGAGGGTGGGCGGGGGGGGGGGGGGGGTGAATCAATGTTTATCTATTTATTCTATTTTAGCAACTTTAAACATTAATCAAATATATATCAATTGAAGCTTAACATAAGAATACATAACACATGATATGATTATGGGGAAACCTTGATCTGAGGAAAACCTCAGTGGGAATTAGTAACCACAAATATTGCACTAGTCTAATGAACTTGTTAAAGTTCCTTTGCCCTATTAGGAGTAGTCTTTATAATGCAAGTACAATGACCTCATTAAGGGTCTAACCCTTTTAGTAGTCTTTACATAATAAAATATTATACGCTGATCCAAAAACTAAAGTCGGCTTCATACTCTATTTTTTGAACTACTAGTGTACTTGATCTTTCTATAACTTGTCTGTACTGACATTTCATACCATGCATGTATAGGGTAAGCATAAAAACATATCATAGAGCTTATGTCTGAAGGTGCTTAGTCTGAATCAGTTGTACACATGTGCACTGGTGCTCTGATCAACTGTATATCTTTGTTTTGCTCTGTCTTCTATACTTAGCCATTTTGTCTTACAATTTTACTTGACAAAACTTCATATGAATTTATTGCCATAACGACAACATAAAATAATTCATATACTCCCTAGGAGTCAACTTTCCAACAATCTCCCCATTTTTCATTAATGGTAACAAAGGAATGTGGCTAAGTTACTCAAAATTGACTAACATAAAAAAATGTATGTCATTATACCTTTTAACATATACATACACTACTCCCCATATATACACATATTATTTATATGCATTACTCCCCCTTTGACATTAATGACAAAGGTGTCCAAAATTTGTAAGTCCCTGAGTACTTACTTTGTATAAACATCTAGATAAGTAATCTGTAGATTTTTAATTTCCTACTGCCAGAATGCCTTCAATGCATCTACGATCTGAAGACGGGCACATAAATAATATGTAATATTTTCCATTTTGGTCAAGTCCATGCTGGGACCCTGATCATATGTGGAAATTGTTGTATCTATCTTTTTGATATTTTCATTCAAGACTGCTAGAGAGGGTGCTAGTGCATTTCTCAGTTGAGTCTGCCTGATTCTTATCTTGTTGATCTCAAAATTTGCCTTTTCAATATTGTCCAACTAACCTTGATAGATATTGTTGTCGATGTTCATGACTTGCGTGGATGTTTCAACTGATTTTCTAACACTGTCAACCAAGATGTCTGCTTCCTCAATATTTTTGATGTGCTCTGAGGTGAATTTCACTCTCTCCATACAGTTTGCTACTACATTTCTTCCTTTAGCTACAAGTTCTTTCAAGATTTCTTGACCAATCTTTAGTGAATTCAGATCTAGGGAGAAATTATTTGTCAATTCATCTAATCTTCCATTGTTGTACTCATCTTCTTCAATTTTAGTAGCTAAGTGTGCTAAAATTGTAAAGTGTGCCTTCAAGCTTGTTAGGATGCTATCTACATCATCAACTGACTAGATTTTAGCCACTTTCTTGTCTATAGGCACTAGGTCATTCAAAATGTTTACTAACTCCAAAAAGAGAGGGTTTCTCATAACTTGTTTCTCTTTTTCTTTTTCCATGGCGAGGACACTGATCTTGATCAAGTCTTCTTCTCCCCATGCATCTAGACTTGCTTAGTCAGGAGTTAAACTCGACAACAATGAAGTTGATGGTTGAATGGATGGGGTGAATATAGTATTTTGACTAGTATCCATACATTCACTTTTTACTGGGATCTCCATAACAGGTGTTTCATTAGTTTGATTTTCTTCCTCTTTATTCAAATCTATTGAATCTTTAGAGGGAACTTCATCTTGTAAAGATGTGTCATCAGTGCATACCTCCTTTGTCTCTTCAGTGCTTACAAATGATTTTTCAACATTGTCCATATCATTGTCAGAAGTGGTCATGGATATATTGATATCATCAATCACAATAGTTTCTCCTAAATCTTTGACTATATCAGAAGCTGCTGAAACTGAGGGCGCTGAAACCTGTGGACCTGTCTTAGGTGCATTTTTGAATCACTAGTTTTGTAACCTGTTTGGGAGGAATTGGAGTTACCTTTGCTATAGGTTTCATTGATGGATACATACATATATCTAGAAATACTTCCTCAAATTCTTTCTGAGTCTCTTCACCAACCAGATCATAATCTTTATTCATGATATGAAGTGTTCTAGTTTTGGTTCTGAGATGAGGTTTTACCATATCCAATAGTATGACTTTCTCATCATGCAAGCATACAGGGAGAAGAATAGCTAATATTTCTTCTCTTATCCTCATATCTTCTTCAATTGCTTTCCTCTTTAATACGTCAAGTATGTTCCATACCTGGTCTTGTATGACTGTTTTAAGTTTTAATACTATCTTTTTGAACTTAATCATGTGAGAGATGATCATAGAATCAATATATGATTTGTCTATCTCTTGGTATTTTTCATAGACATTCTTGATAGATTCTAGTCTTCCTTCATTAACAATTCTATTCAATAGGATTTTCACCTATTCTGGCTCGTAAAATTCATGCACATTGGAATACTCAAAATTAGGGTTATCAGTGAGATGTGCATATTCATCCTTGATTGAATATTCTGGTTTCATCATTGAAGCCATAAGAGTTGCTATGTTGTTGTCCCCAACAGTTTCCTTCTTACAATAGATGTAAGCGCAAATGTCTTCCACATGTACGAATCCTATTGAAGTCTTAGAGAATGCCCCTTCTAAATCATCTAGAATAGACTTGAATGGATGTTTTTTAAAGATAAATCTCTTCCTTTCAGTAATGTCAAAGAATATAGGGGTTGCCATAGTCAGTTGTTGATCGACTAAATAGGTTTCCATCGCAATTCAAAATGACGCAACTGCTAGGGTTCCGTTTCAACTTGCAATCTATTCACAAACAGATCAAATCGATACCTTTGAATGATTTGATGCTTAGTGCTCCTATGCTCTATAAATTTTATGATCTCAGGTGTAAACAATGAGGATAAACGATTGTTAATCAACTTATATAAAGGTTACTAAATTTAATGCTTTCTACCATACACGATTTTCATTGAGAGTTTCAAACATTAATCTAAGCGAATAAAGGCAATGTGTGCATGCATACAACCTTAATTCATGATCACATACATTAATCCATATGCACATACTCTGAGGTGAGTATACCAGCCATGTAGGGGTTCAGAGCTAGAATAGCTTCCCCTAAGACCATGAGGGTCAACTATATAGAAGTAGAGGGTGCGTCCACTGATCTACTACCTTGTTCTCTTTATTATCTTTCTTTACTTCAACCCAATTTTTATCTGTATTAGCTTTAGCTTGCACAAACTTAACTTCTCCTGATTCTTCAAAAAGAGACTTTTTAGGATTTTCTTGTCTTTGTGCTCTTAACCTGCAAAATATTGAGATGTGTCCAACTTTTTCACATGAATGAAAAATGATAGGAGGTATGATGTTATTATTCATCATGCTGCATTTCTTAGCTGTGTTTCCATTGTAATTACATATCTAACATGTAATATTCTGCAAGTTTCTTTGAATTTATTTTCTCTGATTGTATTGAGTCTGATTCCTTTGGTTCAGTTGTGACTGATATCTTTCATTTGTCCTGCAATGAATAGCCCTATGTCCAAACTTATTGCAGGAGTAACAATAACCATTAAAAGGTCTTACTCCTTTACAATCTCTTTCCAAGTGGCCATGCTTGTTACAAGCATAACAAGTTTTGTTAACTTTCTTGAGTTCAGTTTTAGTCTCTGCAATATTCCCCTCTTTCTTTGCTTATGCAGATGCTTCTTGTGCTTTCTTTGTTTCTTGCATTGAATTGATTTCAATTTGAGCTACACTGTATCCCATACCAGTGGTATCACCTTTTAACTTTTGTGCATATAGTTGTGATTGAGTCAGATCAGAACTTGTGTGTAGTTTATCAACCTTATCTTTTGCTCCTGATAATTCTAATTCTAACTTTTTCTTGATGTTTTCTAATTCCAAGATTTTCAAGTTCGCTTGCATAAGTTCATCATGTAATTGTTTTCTCTCTTTGGTATTTTCTTCAATGGCTAGTAGGCAATCTGCAATTTGTTCATTTAGATCTTCAATTTTATCTTTGAAAGACATGTTCTCTTCATTTAGCTTGTTGACCATTTTCCCCAAGTCATTGGTAGAGAAATCTTTCAGATCTTTCCTTAATTTCTTGATAAGAATTTGAGAGCCATCAACTTTTGTTTTAAGTTCCTAATTTTCTTTTTCAGATCTGTCAAGATCTTCAAGAGCTGCTTCAAGATTCTTTTTTAGATGTTTCAGTTCTGCTGAATCCATGATCTCCTTAAGTTATTAAACTTCTTTTACAGAGGACTAGAGCTCTGATACCAATTTTTAGAAACACTGAGAAGAGGGGGTGAATCAGTGTTTGTATATTTATTCTATTTTAGCAACCTTAAACATTAATCAAATATATATCAATTGAAGCTTAACATAAGAAAACATAACACATGATATGATTACGGGGAAACCTTGATCAGAGGAAAACCCCGGTGGGAATTAGTACGCAAAAATATTGCACTAGTATAATAAACCTGTTAAAGTTCTTTTGCCCTGTTAGGAGCAGTCTTTGCAATGAAAGTACAATGACCTAGTTAAGGGTCTGACCCTGTTAGGAGTCTTTTACAAATAACCCTATTAAGGATGAGGACTCACTATCCAAGAAGCTCACTGATCAGTAGGATGAAGGCTACAACCTCCTTGATAATAGATATACACTATATCCAAAAGTGAACTGCTGTATGTGACACAATTGTCTGATCAGTTCTAGTTATGCGCTGATGCTCTTATACTCTTAAAGAGCTTTATCTCATTCTGACATCTTATATTGTTCATTATATCTGTGCTCTTCATATTTGACAACACTTTCTAATACAACTTTCCATGTATATATATATATGTGTGTGTGTGTGTGTGTGTGTGTCTATATACATATACATATATATATATACATATATATACATACATATATATACATATATATA
>MU227428.1:103866-125098 GCA_018584345.1 Thuja plicata
ATATTAATTTTAATAATTTACTTTGAAAGAAATACAATTATCTTACATTTATATATTTATTCCTACATATACTCTCGAAGAATAATATAGAGTAGTTGGTAAGGGGGGTAGATTTGGGTAGTTAGGTAGGAAAGAAGGTCGGCTTGAGAGGTTGAGTGTTCAACTCCCGATCGCCACCTTTTTTCTTAACCATTTATTAATCATTTTTATAATTATTTATTTTCAAAATGAATATGCATCGAATTTATTGAAAATAAAATATGGACATGCCTACACGCCTATTCATCATTCTAATTATTAACATAGGGAAATTATAAAATGTGAAAAATGTATATTATACTTCCCTGATATCTCGTTCTTTTTGAACCTGAAATTTTCAGTGTCAACACTAGGTAGGCCAAGAAAAAAATATATTCTGATATCAGTCCAAGGTTTCTAAGGAACAATAATAGGTGTGTACAAACCAGTATTCTAACTCACTCCTTGGTGCAGGAGCATCCTAAGGTATTTGAAAGTTATTTTTGGTCATTTTGGGCTTGTTGGTTGGTTTCACCAGCCATTAGTTAATAAGGACTATTTTATAAAGTCCCAAGTGTGTTTAAGGTGTGATTAGAGTTAGTAGTGATTATGGTTTTCTAGTAATGAGGTCAAATTGTACCTAGGGGTCTATACCCTTAGAAGTCAACCAAAAGGTCAAAGGGTTGACCAAAACTCCAAAATGGAGTGGCATTCAAGGTTTTTAAGTTTTTTAGTTTTTTAAGGTCATTTGATAATTTTTAGGACCAAGTTGGGCCACTAGAAGTAACAAAATATCATTTTGACAAAAGATGTAAAAGTTGTAATGCCAACTTTTGCAACTTTGCAAAGTTGTCATGACAACATTTCCTAGTTTTTAGGAAATGGATTTAATGGTGCCCAAATACTGACATGAGGGTTTAAACATGTGTGGGTAAGTTATATAAGGTTGGAAAAAACCTAATCTAGGAGTTAGTTGTCATTGTGTACGGATTGTGTGTGCAGAAGGAAGGAATTATAATTTATTTTCATGGTAGTGCTATGATCCAGTAGTGTAATGGATTGAAATTGATTAGTTAATGGATTGAGAGATTTTATGTTTCCATTTAATTACTTCTTGTATCATTATATTTAACATTTTGTGTGACTGGTGAAGGTTTTGTAAATTCTTTTGTTTTCATAGTTTCGTTGTCTGGTTTTGAGGCAGTTGTGTAAATATGCCACCCTCTTGAATTCCCGTGGTCAAAATCCTATGGCCTCTTTGATTCAAGTAGGAGACTCCATGTACATTGTGTATATAGGTTGTGGAGTTGTTTTATGTAGGGAAAGCAATTTTAGCATTAAGCCCTAGGCAAGTGCAATTGCATTCTGGTTAGGTGCTTGAATGGAGCAGTAGCAAGAAAGCTTGCTCAGTGGATTGGTCGAATCCAATCAATGATGGGGATATGTAGATAGGATATTCTTTGTTATTTGTATGCAAGGATAAGTTCAGGGGGGTGTGGAAGGCAATCAAAACAAGTCATGAAACCAGATTGTATGCATGTTCCCTAAAACCCATGAAAATAGGGGTTTCTTGGAAAACTAGTCTACAAACAGAGTGGGAACTTTAGACCTTGCAAATCCTAGAGTAGAGGAAAAACCCACAAGGAATCTGTAAGTATTTCCCAAGGGTGTTAAGGTATTTTAGGAGAAAATCCACTTTTATATTGAATATGAGGGCTAATTAGGCCTAAAAGGCTACAAGGACTTAGTTACTAGAAATCTTTAACCTGATTGAAACTAAGGTGAAAGGTCCACAAGATTGGATCTAAGTGAGCTGAAAGAGGCCAAAAGAAGGTCAAGAATTCCACCACAAGGAAGATAGCCTATATGGGGAAGTAAGTGATCAAGAGAAACCATGGATTAGAAGAGCTATGGAGAAGGGCCTAGTGTGAATTTGAACTTGTTGGAGAGCTCCTAGAAAGTTTGAGGAACAAGATAGAAATCCTCTAGTTCGGGTGGTGATAGGAACCCTAAGAAAGACCAAGAGAAGGTATAGTAGAGAGTAAGAATGCTCTAGGATTGGGAGCTCCCTACCAAATTAGTATCAAAGCCATTGAAAGGCTTAGGAGTTGATTGGTGTATGTCAAAGAGGAGTGAATCCATAGGTGAGAACATCATGGTGACTAATGCAAAATTGAAAAGAGACTTGTCAGAGATGAAAGACAAGAATTAGCTTCTTGAAGAAGAGATGGAGGAAATAAAGATAAATATGGAAGAGGTTGTAGAGACATCCAACAAGATGAAAGAGAAGATGAGTGATGATAAAGACAAGGGAAAGAAAATAGTAGAGGAGGAGATTGAACCAGAGCCTAACCCTCAACTACCTAATGAACTATTTCTCAAGGCACTCAAAGCATTGACTGGAAAGGCTCTAGAAGGCATTCCAGTGTTCTCTGGTAAGATGGATGAATAGATGGTTATGGAATGGATCGAAGGCATGGAGAACCACTTTGAATGTGATGGAATCATAGAAGAACAGAAGGTAAAGATAGCCAAGTCTAGGCTAAGAGGACAAGCACTCACATGGTGGAATTTTATGCAAAAAGAAAGGGAGAAAGAGGGAAAGAACTCCATAGAAAATTAGAAATAAATGGTGGAAAAAGTGAAGGAGAACTACCTTCCAGAAGACTATGACATTCAGTTACACAAGAAGAGGCAGAACCTTACATAAAAGGACCTATATGTGCCATTATATCCTAAATAATTTAAGAAACTTTGTCTTAGATCAAGATTATAGGAGACAAAGAGCATCCAGGTTGCTTGGTACCTTAACAGATTAAGGTGGAATATACAAGAAGAACTCAGTCTCTTTACCCTAACTTCCATTCATAGTTGTTTCCTAATGGCTTTCAAAGTGGAAGAGAAACTTAGGAAGAAACAAGAATCTAACACCAGAGGAAGAGGAAGGGGTAGAGACAATAGAGGTGGCTATCGAGGAGGTTCAAGTGGAAGAGGAAATGATAGTAGGAGTCAAGGTGACTCCAGATATACAGAGAATGGACATGATTCAAGAAATAGAGGTGGATACAATAGAGGAAGGGGTTCTTATAACAGTGGAAGAGGAATATTAGGGGTATTTTGAAGAAGTTCTCACTTTTCTTCCATGAAATGCTACAATTGTGGGCAATTGGGCACCCTACATATAGATGCCTTGACAAACCCTCAGCTTCACAAGGAGAGAAAAAGATAGCCTATGTCCAAGAAGAGGACTGCTCTAAACAATCAGAGGTGAGTCTAGATACAGAGAAGGGAGAAAATATCATGTTGAGAAGAATCTTGATCAAGACATCCACCAAAGATGAACATAAAAAAAGAAGGGATCTTTTTAGAGTCAAGTGCAAGATATTGGGGAAAGTGTGCAAAGTTATCATTGATTCATGGTCCATAGATAATGATATATCTGAGGAGGTAGTAGAGAAGTTAAAACTCACCAAGATTCCACATATGTGTCCCTATAAAGTTACATGGTTAAACAAGGGGCAGAACATCTTGGTAAATGAGAAAGTGTGGGTAGAATTCACCATTGGGAAGTATCAAGATAAGATAGTTTGTGATGTGTTTCCAATGGATGCATTCCATTTGTTTCTTGGCAGACCATGGCAGTATGATAGGGAAGCTCTCCATAATGGGAAAGAGAACAAGTACTCCTTCAGGAAAAATGGGGTAACTTTCAAAATTTAGTCTTTGCTAGAGGAAGACATAGTGGAGAAGACAAAATCTAGTACATTGTTGATGAGTGGGAAGGAATTCCTAAGGGATATGAAAGAGGAAGGATTTGGCTATGCAATCATGTTAAAGCAAAAGGAGGAGGAGACTAATAAACAAGCACCTATGCCAAAGGAAGTGAAATAACTATTGGATCAGTTTAAGGACATAATATGTGAGGCTATACCAGCTACACTACCACCAAAGAGGGAGATAAGTCATCAAATTGACTTTGTACTAGTACCATCTTTGCCAAAGAAGACCGCATATAAAATAAAACCATAGCAAAACAAGGAGATAGCAACGAAAGTACAAGAACTTTTGGACCAAGGGCTAATCAAAAAGAGCATAAGCCAATGTGTTGTCCCAGTGGTGTTGGCTCCTAAGAAGGGAGGTCAGTGAAGGATGTGTACTGATTCTAGGGTAATTAATAGGATAACTATTAGATATAGATTTCCTATTCCTAGGATAGAAGATTTAATGGATTGTTTGGGGGGGTGCTAAGTACTTCTCTAAAATTGATTTGAAAAGTGGTTACTACCAAATTAGGATGATGGAAGGTGATGAGTGGAAGTCAGCCTCTAAAACTACAAAGGGGATATATAAATGGTTAGTTATGCCCCTTGGGTTTACCAATGCACCTAGTACCTTTTATGAGGGTGATGAATGACGTCTTAAAAGACTACATAGGTGTATTTGTAGTAGTATATTTAGATGACATCCTCATTTTTAGTAAGAAAAGGGAGGATAATATGAAACACTTGGAGTTAGTGTTTAAGAGGTTGCAGGAAGAAAAGCTCACCGTCAATCTTGAAAAGAGTGAGTTCATCAAGGAAGAACTAGTCTACCTAGGATTTGTAGTTTCCCAAGGTGACATGAAGATGGATAAGGACAAATTAGAGGCCATCTTGAATTGGCCTACACCTAAGATAGGGAATAAACTTAGGAGCTTCCATGGATTATCCCAATTCTATAAAAAAATTTATTAGGAGATCTAGTGAAATATGTGCTCCAGTCCTAGAGACCATAAAAGGAGGGTTGACAAAAAAATTTGTATGGACCAAGACAACTAATGAGGGGTTTGAAAGGTTGAAAAGAGAAGTAGCCACTCAACCTATATTGTTGTTACCAAGTTTTGACAAACCTTTCATAGTAGAGTGTGATGCAAGAAGCATAGTAGTGGGGGTTGTCCTAAGCCAATAAGGTAGGCCTGTGGCATTCTTTAGTGAGAGATTGAATGAGGAAAAGTCTAGGTGCTCTTCCTATGACTTGGAGATATATTCTAATGTACAATCCCTAAACAAATGGAGGCATTATTTATTTCCTAAAGAGTTTTTTGTCTTTACAGATAACCAAGCAGTGAGTTATATCAATACTCAACACAAACTTAGTCTGAGGCACATCAAATGGATGGATTTTTTGCAGTCATACATCTTCACTATTAAGCATAAGAAGGGGGTACAAAATAAAGTTGCAGATTCCCATAGTAGAAGGATTCTTACAATACAAGAGATTTAGTTGCAAAGTACATGGGTAGAAGGGTTTAAGGACCTTTATGAAGGAGATGTAGACTTCTCAGTGATCTACAAGGTGTGCAAAGAATTTGAGAATCACTTTCATAGTGAGTATACAAACTACACTCTTCAGAATAGATTTTTGTTCAAAGGGAAAAAGTTATGTGTTCCAAGGGGATCCATGAGGGAGAACCTCATCCAAGAAAATCATAATGGGGGTTTAAGTGGGAACTTTGGATTGAACAAGACTTTGGACCTAGTGGAGATGTTCTATTGGTGACCAAAAATATAGAGGGTTATAAGGAGATATGTAGAGCAGTGTAGGGTGTGTCAAAAATCAAAAGGAACTTCATCAAATGAAGGCTTATATCATCCATTTCCCATCCCAAGTAGACCATGGGATTGCATAAGTATGGAATTTATTATGGGACTACCTAGGATACCTACTGGTTTAGAAAATGTGTTTTTGGTAGTAGATAGAATTAGAAAAATGATCCATTTTATCCCATGCGAGACAACACATGATGATAGCCATATTTCTCATTTGTTCTTTAAAGAGGTACTGAGGATACATGGCTTGACAACAAGCATAGTTGCAAATAGACATGTGAAGTTTATGGGACATTTCTGGAAGACACATTGGAGAAGGCTAGGAGCCAACTTGTCACATAGCTCAGCTTATCATCCTCAAATAGATGGTCAGACAAAGGTGATCAACAGGGTACTTGGTAATTTGATGAGATGTTTGACCAAAGAATATGGACAAAGTTGGGAGCAAGTGATACCTCAAGAAGAATTTTCCTACAATGATAGCACAAATTGGACCACAGGTAAGAGCCCATTTGTAATTGTTTATGGGTCACACCCAAGGGGTGTACTTGAGTTGAGAGACCTACAAGGTTATGAAGGAATCAGTGGACATGTTGATGATTTCTCTTAGTCAATGAGAGAGGTACATGAACATGTTAGGAAGACATTAATAGACACTAATCATAAATTGAAAGCCAAAAGAGATAAAGGCAGAAGAGATCTACAATTAGAAGTAGGTGATCTAGTAATGCTATTTTTTAACAAGGATAGGCTCCAAAAGTGGATGTGTAGTAAGTTTTAGATGAAAAGGATTGGGCCTTGCAAGGTGTTGGCCAAGTATGGACCCAATGCCTATAAGGTGGAACTACCCAAGGAGATCTCAATTTATCCAATCTTCAATGTGAAGGAATTGATAAAGTATAAAGGGATAGAAATGGATGAAGTGAAGTACAATATTGAGGTGAACAAGGATGTGGGGGAGTTCAAGACTCTGGATCAGATCAAACCACAAGCTAAAAGGATACTGGATTCAAGAGTGAAGAAGAAGACAAGGTATAAGATCTATATGGAACTTCTAGTGAAGTGGAGTGAGCAACCAGAGTCAAAAACCACTTGGATAGATGAGAGTGACTTCAAGAAGCATGGAATAAGTGAGGAGTTCCTGACACCATAGGCACCCTAACTTGTTTGTTGCAGGGGGGATGGTGCAAGACCACCCTAAGGTCTATGAAAGATCTTTTTGGTCATTTTGGCTTGTAGGTTGGTTTAGCCAACCATCAGTTAATAAGTAATATGTTATAAATTCCCAAGTGATTAGGGTCAGTAGTGATTAGGGTTTTCTAGTACTTGAGGTCAATTTGTACCTAGGGGTCTATACCCTTAGAAGTCAACCAAAAGGTCAAAGGGTTGACCAAAACTACAAAATGGAGTGACATTCAAGGTTTTTATTTTTTTAAGTGTTTTAAGGTTATTTGATAATTTTTAGGACCAAGTTGGGCCCTTATAAGAAACAAAATGTCATTTTGAGAAAAGATGTAAAAGTTGTCATGACAACTTTTGTAACTTTGCAAAGTTGTCATGACAACATTTCCTAGTTTTTAGGAAATGGATTTAATGGTGCCCAAATCCAGACATGAGGGTCCAAACATGTGAGGGTAATTTATATAAGGTTGGAAAAACCTTAATCCAGGAGTTAGTTGCCATTGTGTACGGATTGTGTGTGCAGAAGGAAGGAATTAGACTGTATTTTCATGACAATGTTATGAGCCAGTAGTGTAATGGATTGAAATTTATTATTTAATGGATTGAGAAATTTTATGTTGGAATTTACTTACTTATTTTGGCATTGGATTGAACATTTTATGGCAGTTATGTAAATATGCCAGTTATGTAAATATGCCACCATCTTGAATTCCCGTGGTCAAAATCCTATGGCCTCTTGGATTAAAGTGGGGGACTCCATTTAAATTGTGTATATAGGTTTTGGAGTCATTTTGTGTAGGGGAAGAAATTTTAGCATCTAGTCCTAGGCGAGTACAAATGCATTTTGGTTAGGTGCTTCAATGGAGCAGTAGCAAGAAAGCTTTCTCAGTGGATTGGTTGAATCACAAAAATTGTGGGGACATGTAGAGAGGAGATTCCTTGTTAGTTTTATGCAAATATAATTTTAGGGGAGGTGTATAAGACAATCAAAACAAGTCAAGAAACCATATTGTGTGCATGTTCCCTAAAACCCATAAAAATAGGGGTTTCTTGGAAAACTAGTGTACGGACAGAGTGGGAACTTTAGACCTTGTAAATCCTAGAGTAGAGGAAAAACCCACAAGGAATATGTAAGTAGTTCCCAAGTGTATTAAGTGATTTTAGGATAAACTCCACATTTACATTGAATAAGAGGGCTAATTAGGCCTAAAAGGCTACAAGGTCTTAATTACTAGAAATCTTTAACCCGATTGAAACTAGGGTGAAAGGTCCACAAGATTGGATCTAAGTGATTTTAAAGAGGCCTAAAGAAGGTCAATAATCCAATCACAAGGAAGATATTCTAGATGGGGAAGTAAGTGATCAAGAGAAGCCATGGATGAGAAGAGCTATGGAGAAGGACCTAGTGTGAATTTGAACTTGTTGGAGAGCTCCTAGAAAGTTAGAGGAACAAGATAGGAATACTCTAGTTAGGGTGGTGATAGGAAGCCTAATAAATATGAAGATAAGGTCTAGTAGAGGGTAATAACGCTCTAGGAGTGGGAGTTCCCTACCAGTCATTTTGCAACTTAACAAAATCCACAACTTTTCACAAATTTTATAACATCCTTATACAAATGATGCCAAAAATACCTCTCCTTCAGCAAACTAAATGTTTTATCAATGCCAATGTTTCCAACCAATCCACTACTATGTTTCTACTTTATCAAATTAGTTCTCATTGATCCTCTTGGTATACACAATTGAATGCCTTTGAAAAAATATCTTCCTGAATGAAATAGTCTTCATACTTACTTGATTGATTTGAATTAGGTGCTTTGCACATTCTCCACTACTCTAAAAAATAAGGATAAAATTCATACAAATGTTTCATGTCATCAAAACTAAGAACTTCAATTCTCATTTTGGTCAATAATGACCTTCTTCTACTCAGTGCATCAGAAACCCTGCTAGAAACTCCACTCTTATGCTTAATCACAAATATAAAGCTCTGCAAATACTCTACCCATTACATATGTTTCTGATTCAACTTATTTTGACTACCCAAGTACTGTAAAACCTTATGATGAGTATAAAACACAAATTCATTTGGCATCAAGTAATGTCTCCACTTCTTCATAGCTTGAACACTAGCATATAACTCTTGATCATAGACATAATATTTACTTTTTGTTTCATTCAACTTTTCACTAAAGAAAGGATCAAGTTTACCTTCTTGAGTTAATACAGCTCTAATTGCACTTCCACTTGCACCACATTGAACTTGAAATACCTTTTTGAAATCAGGTAATGCTAGCACAAGTAATTCATCAACCTTTAGCTTCAAAGCTTCAAAAATCTTATCAGTCCCATGTGTCCATTTGAATTCTCTTTTGTATCCTCTCATTGTCTCAGTCATAGCATTAAAAATAGAACTGAATTTTTTTATAAAATTCCTTTAAAAAAAATTCAATCCATGCAATGATCTTACCTCAATGACATTCTCAGGTGTAGGCCAACTTAGTATAGATTCAACTATCTTTGGATCCATCTTCAAACCATCAGCTGAAATCACAAAACCCAAATACACAAGCTCTTCTTTCATGAAGGAACACTTCTTCAGATTTATCAGTAACTTTTCCTCATTCAATCTCTGAAACACTTTCCTTATATGTATCAAATGCTCTTCTCTAGTCTTAATAAATATCAAAATATCATCTAAATATACAATCACACACTTATTCAGGAATTTCTTCAAAACTTCATTCATTAACCTCATTAAAGTTATTGGTGCATTAGTTAAACCAAAAGGCATAACCAACCACTCAAACAAAACTTCCTTTGTCTTTAAAGCATTCTTCCATTCATCACCTTCTTTGATTCTGTTCTGATGATATCTAATTTTCAAATCAATTTTGGTAGAATATCTTGCTCCACTCAAACAATCCATTATGTCATCTATTCTCGGTATAGGAAACCTATACTTCACTATAATTTTGTTGTTTTCTCTAGAATCAGTGCACATTCTCCATTCTCCATTCTTCTTAGGTTCCAATACAACAGGTACTACAGATGGACTCAAACTTTCCTGGATCAAACCTTTTCTCAATAATTCATGAAGTTGTTGGTTAAGCTCTTCATTCTTGGTCGGTGTTAACCTATGTGGTGCTTTGTTCGGTAAACTAGCTCTAGGAATTAGATCCATATAGTGACTGATATCTCTCATTGGTGGAAAACCATCAGGTACATTATCTAAAGTTATCTCCTTATACTCAGTGAGAAACTTTCCAACTTCTACAGGAATGTCATCTTTTGTGTTCTTACTTGGTTTGTTAGGAATCAAAGCATAAAAAATATCATCTCTTTTCAAATACTTAAAAAACTATCTAATTTCTATCAAACATACTTTCACAGATGTACATACCTCATCAACAGATTCTTCAACCAAGGGTAACAAAATTTTCTTCTTACCATCAACCCAAATAGAATATCTATTCATCCTTCCATCATGTATAGCATGTCTATCATATTTCCAAGGTCTTCCCAACAAAATATGACAACAATCCATAGGCATAATATCACACAACACCTTATCATAGTATTTTCTAATTTTCAGATTCAAAAAACATTGTTCACTCACCATTAATGTATTCTCATCCTTGATCCATGAGATCAAATAGGGATTTGGATGTTTCATCCTCTCCAACTACAAATTTGTAACCATTTCCTCATATTCCAGATTCCCTGAGCTCCCACTATCAACAGTCACCTTCCAAAATTTTTATGCAACTCTACATCTAGTCTTGAACAAAATTTCCCTGATTGGCTCTTTCTTATCCTTCTCACTCCATAGTATTCTTATAATCATGAGATTACATTCATGTTCATTGAATGGTTCCTCATGCACTAAAGCATTTCTGCTACTGCTACCACCTTTCTTGTTTGTATGTGTATATTCAAAGGATTTATGTCCTTCTTCACCACAATTGTAACAAGTTGCTTGGAATCCCTTTCTGTTATATCCACCTCTAGAGTAATTACCTCTTCCTTGGTATGAACTTCCACCTTTCCATTTAGTCTTTCCTTTATTTTGAGATGTGTTTGAAACTGACTTGTCTGGTTTAGATCTACTATTTTCACCATGAGATCTACCTCTTCCTCTAGGGAATCTACCACCTCTACCTCTTTGTCTTTGTTCATATCTTCTGTTCAACTTTTCCTTTGTTTTTAGGGAAAATTTATATGTATCCTCAATGCTTTCTATCTTGACATAATTGATCTCATCTTGTATTGAACTCCTCAAGCTATTTAGGTATCTTAATGTTCTTTCCACCTCATCTATTTTTTCGTTAATCAAACTTTTTATGGGTCTTCTTTAATTTGGTAAAAATATGTTATCAAACATCCAAATTGTGATTCATGGGGTGCCAGAGACTATAATGAAAAAGAATGATCAATGTTGCATTTAATAGTTCTTGGAAATTTCCCTAGAAGACAGAGCATGCCTCTATTAAGATGATGCAAGATAATTTGTTAGACTTTCTACAAGCTTCAATGTCCCCAATGAAAAATTCCTTAACTCGATAGATTATCTAACATAGACATGTCATCCAATGAAGGAATACAATTGTGCCAAGCCTGAAAAACCTATAGCTTATAAATGAAACAAAATTTCTCTCAAGAATTTTCAAAGAAGAAGCCAATTGTGTAGTTTTTTAGTGAAACTCATTGACCTGGATGTTTCATGAGTAGTGATTGACAAGAACCCATCTCTCATGAGAATGAGTGGGACACTTAGCAATTGTTGCATCTGTGAGCATCACTTAGAGGCAATGAGTACTAAGTGATCCATTCATTCTCATGAAAGATGGGTTCTTGTAAACCACTGCTCATAAAATATGGATAAATGAGTTTGAATAAAAAACCTACATAGTTGAACCCTAATAGAAATATAACAAAAATGAGTCTTTTATTTATTTTGTAATACAAAGAGATTTAAAGGGAGTATGCTAAGAAAGTAAGATTCTCCAGTTTAACGCTACTGGGTGCAATTTTTAAAGATATGGGACAGGATTCCAATTATTTGAATAGAATATTTAAGAAGCTTAGATAGGTAATGAACATAAATTATTATCATTCATGCCCAGATCTAGAGGTCACCCTTGGCATATCAAATCATTCAAACCCAGGAGGTATCAATTTTCTCATGCAAGGACTTGTCAGTGGCTTGCTAGTACACAGAGATGAAAAATGCAACCTACAAGTACACAGAGATGAAAAATGCAACCTGCAAGTACACAAAGATGAAAATGGGTTGCAATAGAACCCATGCCCAATGCATTTGTGGTCAACTTGTGAGATTGGATGTAGGTTTATAATAATACATATGGTTTGATTTTAATGAATTGAAGTTTCACTAATGCATAATAATAGTATTAAAACATTTTATAAAAATAATTGAAAAGTTGATGTTTGGAATTTATATACTATTTAAAAGATTATATTTGGAATTAGTTGTGTGTTTTTGTATAGGTGTTTTGGGTCGCAATAAAAAATTCCTAACTCTATTCTTTATGATGATGCAATGCTAAAAAATATCTTAAACATCAATACAACAAGATACGAAGCTGATTTCATAAACAATTTTATAAATATTATATGAATTGTGAAAAATGCATGCGAACTAGTGAGGGTGAATGATATGAAAGAAAATATGAACTCATATTGATATGATTGATAAAAGAAGATAAATATGTGTTATTTATATAGAATATTTATTTTCTTCATTATGATTCTAAATCTATGTAAGATATTCTTTCTTATCCTCTTAGATGATGAGCATGAGATGGATATGTATTTTAAAACTAAATTCAGAATTCACCATTGTTCAAAACTTGTTTCTTAATGAGCTGAATTTTTAAATGATTTAGTGTGACACTCTGAATTTTTGTTAGGTATTAAGCAATGGGATATTCAAGAGTATCGAGCATTGGGCTATAAAAAATAGTACCACTACTTGTGTATCCATTCCTACCTTTTATGGTCCTTCATTAGATGCATTCATTTCTCTTGTAGAATCCATGGTGGATAATGAGCACCGAGCCTTGTACAGAGGATACAAGTTTGAAGAATACATAGGGGTTTTTTGGATTCAGGAATTGAAGAGAAAGAGCATTTTGGATGGCTTCACGATAGAAACTAGTCAATGATTTTGCTAAGTGATGATTTATCTATCTCAATAAGGTAAATAATTTGGAACATGTTTGCGATATCCTTCTGGCTAGACTTCTTAAGTGATGACCTTATGGAAATACATGTTCTTAATTAGTTCGAAAACACTTAGTCATTTATATGATTACAGTGTTGACCAAGCTAGCAGCTTGAAGTGTTACTCGAGCTAAGAAGTTGTAGTGTACCAAGAAGTTAGTTTAGAACAGTATCACCTGAGTCACCAGTGTTACCTGAGTTACCATATTTGAGTGATCAATGTGGCCCGCGCACCTAGTGTTAACTAAGTGCCATATTTTCCAATTCACCATGTCGCCCGAGTGTCAATATATCACCCGAATGGATTACTAGACCCGAGTATTAGCATTGGGCCAATTCAATGGATTTTCTACAATATGTGGACTTGCCCATCCAAATTCCCAGTAAGGTGGTTCATCCTCAGTTCATCATGGACAATAGGTTACTGTTGGCCCTACACAAGTACTACCTATGGATGGGGTGTGCTCTAGTGGGACATTTTTTTCCTTTCCATATGCTACTGGCCAAACACGAGCACATGATGGTCTATGATAGTATTAAGCGGGTATTGGAGAGATATAGTTTTAGGGTTGTGAAAACCTCATTACAAGTTGGCGCTATGACACTGGGAAAGGAGTTGGAGACTAATTTCAAAAGGATAGTATTCACCATGCTTGACCTGTTGGGTATTCCAAATATCTCTCTTTGGCCACTCATTCAAGAAATGAATCATGCAAACAGAGTAGAGGCATCTTCTACCCCCACAAGTGTTTCGCATCTTAATTTTCCCTCTTCAACAGGAAGTCCTCCATTTTAAGGGAATGGTCTACAAGGGGAAATTTTAGGAAATAAATCAGATGAAAGTGATCATTTGGTAATATACATACCCATTGCCCCCACTATGGGTTGGGAGAAAGCGTGGAACCTTGACCGAGGAAAGATAGTTGCTAATGCAGAGGATTGGAGCAATAAAACAATTAGTAGTTAGAGTTTTTTTTTGGATAATTCTCTGAGATGCATATGTTGAATTTGGTGTATTGGCATTTCGAGAGATTGTGGGAATTAAAAATGTAGTTATCTTGATTCAAAATGTAGAATTTGGGAATAGTCGAGATAGTTGGTTATCAGTTGTCCACAAAATACTTGCTTGTAAATCATCTAGGTTTGTTATATTCATATGTATACTATGTTGTAATAGACAAGGATTCCAGGTTTTCTGTACTAAATCTTTCTTGGCTGAGTCTTCAAATCAGCATTTATAAATATTAATATATATAGTGGTACTCCACTTTTGCTTTAAAAAATATATATCTAATTTAATACTATTTTCACACTTTTATATTAAAATAAAATAAGTTTCTATTGAGGAACCAAATTGTAGCTTGAGCCTATGCAAATAAGAAAGTCTAAACTTTACCATTGAATCTATCTTACAAGCCTATCTAAATCCAATTTTTTCATCGCTTACATTTAGAATATTGATAGGTAAACATAAAATAACCTAATAACAAAATACATATTCAAAATGAATCAGCATCATACTCAATAACTTACATGAAAGAGTTCCTCTATATATCGTACTCAATAACTTAAACATACCCAACTATACACTCTCAGTAATCCTTTGCAAAACATGTGGTAATTTCAATTTGTCCTAGGGAGATGCATCTTGAAATCTATCTTAATCAAAAAATTTCTCATTCTTACAAAGATAATATATTTAAGAACATGTGTGATAATTCCTCCCCATAAGCTAATTTAGTTTTTTTAGCAATAATTTGTAAAATATTATTAAAATGTGTGAGAACTCAACTAGGAAAGAACCAGAGAAGAAAACCCAAAATCCTTGTCAGATACATATGTAGAAGCAGAGAAGACCTACCTAGAACGAAACTATAATTAATTACAAAGATGTATAACATGTACATCAGATTAACATCATGACCCAATAACATTAGTCCCACTAATTAATACTTATATTATGCACAATTGAACCTCAAAAAACATCCACAAACAAAAAATCCTACCGCTCGAACAACAAACCAAAAAATGTAACATGAACCTAAATATTTTTATATCTTCACTTGATAGTGTCATAATTTATAGGATTTTACAATTGGAAAATGTTACATTTAAATTACATTTTGATCTTATATTAATAGAGATACAAAGATTAAATGTTGGTGAATACAATAAGCTAATTTGGGAGATTGAACAAAAAAAAAATTTATTTTTTTTTTCAAATAAAACCAAAGGAACCAAGATCAACCATATAACTAATTTTTCTATTACAAGGGTTATATAATTATGATTTTTCCCAAAATAACTAAATGTACCTATTGTACTTTATCCTGCACTGAATACACAACATAACTTTGTAGACACCAATAACAATGACCAACTTTTCCAAGACATCTTATTATGCATATTTCAACGTGTCATGCTTACAAAAAACCTATGGATTGAAGTTGGTTTAGTCAATCTCTTGGAGAGGTAAAAATATTGTATATCACTTTGGCTCTAAGGCTCCAAAATTGCCATCATATGTTATAGTTGAATTTGATGACTACAATGGTCCACCTTGGGATGAAGTAAACCCAAAAAATATTCCAATACAATCGATAAGATGAGCAGGCGTACATAAATTCTACTAACCGATGCTAGGGAAATAAGCATAAGACCTGACACTAGATAGAGACACAATTTATATAGGTAAAACCAAAATACAAGGCCTCCCTTTTACAAGAGTCTCTAAAGTCAACTCCCTACAAGACCATCATATAGAGCTTGCCTTGTGTTTGGGATTCTATTGTAAAATGAAAAATAATCCATACAACATTATTAGAAAGAAAGAAGAAGAATAGTTGCAATTGATCTCATAAACAATACAAGTATGTGAATTTACTTGCACTCCAAGTTTGTAAGTACTACAATTTAAATTTTTCCCTTCCTTTATTTTATTAAATTTTTCTTTGGTTATCAATTATAGCATTTTCTCTTCTACAAGTTCACATCTGTTGATCAAGAAGAGGAAACAGAGAAGTTGTCTTTACAAATACAACATTTTTTATGGCTCTCCATGAATTTCAATGCTACAGCTTATTAGGATGACCTACAAAAAATATAATAGGATAATACTATAAAAATATACAATAGGAAACTACGGTAACTTTAATTCATCCAAAATGAATGCTACTATGTACAAGACTTTATTCTATAATGCTACATGTTTATAGACCATGACTTTTATACACTTCTTTTTATTATCTAAATCTTCATTTATGATTTGAAATAAAAAACCTATCATCGTATCCCTTGCACCTCTTTTAATTAATTAAGTTGATAGGATTCTCTTGTGGACCAAGCTCCCCTCCATACATGTCATTTATTGTCTCATGGTGAAAACTTGCCTCATGTGTAAAACCACCAAACCTCTGGTTTTTCAGGTTTAGAAGTGGAAATTGGTCATTCCCTAAACTATTTTCAGTGTTGCCGATTGTTTTAACTCATTGTTTCATATTTTAATGATAATGTCTCGTTGCAAATACTAAAAGGAGTAGCGGTAAACAATTTTATAAATAAAAGTTTCTTTTACCACACCCTCAAAGTCTTTGAGTGTACACACATTCCTTATTTATCTACTCATGTTACTTGCATCTAACCTAAATTGGTTTTCATCTATGGTCATTCACCTTAGGAAGTAGATGAAAATAATATCACCTCATACCAAGAAAACCTAAAAGTCCATAGTAGAGTTTGATCCCATGGTATCCCTAAGCAAAAAAATAGAATATGGAAGGTCAACCTATGATTACTAATGCCAATGCTAAAGAGAAAGGAACCCCCACAACTAAATAAAATGGGGCTCCCACTGCTAATCCAAAATTTGCAAAAGAGAATGGGACTGTAGAAACTATGTCAAAGACTGATAAGAGAAATGGTGCCATTTTCATTAAGGAAAATGGTGCCCCTGCTGACGGAAGGAGGGTAAGGATCTGAGTCCCAAGGATCTTGCAAGCACAAAACCACCTTATAGAACCAATGTAGAAGCCAAAAAACACAGTGAGAGAAGAAAACATAGGGGTCCTTTCTATTAACTTGATCAAACTCATTACATGTTATCTTGTAAGGCCTTCCCGGTTTCATCCATATATTCAATGAATTACAATAAGATCTTCATACCACAGAGATAACAGACCTTCATGTTAATCTCTAAGTTTTGTTGATGATTAGTGCCCAACACTTACTCATTTCATTAGGCAATTTTAGTTGGCTATCACTGTGGCCGAGCTAAAACTATGCAAGGCCGAGCAACATTGTCAAGTAGTTTTCAGTATGCCAAGTTACATTGCCGAGCCAAGTAGAGACAAAGATGTTAAATGTCGAGCGACAGACAATCAAGTGCCGAGCAGAACAGTTTTTTTGTATACTTGTCAGGAATGATACAAACTTAAAGGATAAGTGTTTAGGCTGACTTGTATAAACTTTTTGGGCCGACATTGTGTACATTTAATATTTTTATATGGAGTTAATTATGCATTTAATTTTTTTATCCTATGCATGACTCATTGTAAGAATTAATTGCTTTACCATCAAGGCATGGATATCAGATCTTAATCATTGAGCTAGATCTCACTATCACATCTGTATAGATATATTAGATGGCTTCGAAACCCTATTTTATGTGTATATGCAAGAGGCAGAAGAGTAGTTGATGAAGTGACTGCATTTTGATGTGAAATGCACAGAGGGTTATTTTGTTAAGAAGTAGAGATCAAGTAGAGCATAACATAGTGAACAACAAAGGAAAGGTATATCAGATTATAAGATCAGAAGAGATACTAAAAAGAGGAGATCTGTCATCAGCATCAGAGTGCATATCGAAGGATTAGAACTTGAGACTTTCTAATCATTATATCAGGTGAAAATCTCTTAACAGAGTGGTTTTAGCAGGCCTTTATTTATCTCTTAATAGAGTGCTTACTTCATTGTAAGTTTAAATCCTTTAACAAGGTAGATTGTAATGATTTGAAGCTTTTAATAGAGTAGAACTCTAACATGGTAGATTACATTTTGTAATCAAACATTGTAACCTTAACAGGTACACTTTATTACTACAGTAGTGGAGACTTTTATGGGTGCCATCCCCACCCTACTTTTACCTATCTAGATTTCTGGGTTACCAAATTGTTGTGTTATGTGTTACTTATTTCATGGTGTGGATGCTATTTAAGATTACATTAGATTCATTTATGTATGAATGTGGATCATTTTTCTTTAAGTGTTTAATTTTGAATATCTGATTCACCCCCCCCTCTCAGTAGCTTGCTTTCCCATTATTGTATTTCCAACAATTGGTATCAGAGCTAGAGTTCTCTAAGAGGTTATAATCAGCTTGAGAATATAGATCTTGAAATGGAGATCTACAAGATGGGTAAAGTCATTGAGAATCAAAAGATTGATGTTCAGCTAGCACTCCAACAGCTTGAGTCTACAAGACAAGAATTAAAGAAATCATTGGCTGCAAGGAAAGATTTGGCCAAACAGATGAATGACACTCATTATCAGGAAGAAGACACTACAAATCTATTTCAAAATGGAGATTCTACTGAGAGCGATGCAACAATAGAAGATCTACTACAAAAGAATAATGCACTATGTGATGAAGTCAAAAATCTAAAAAAGGAACAAGAAGCCCAATCAATAAGAATGTGTGAAGTTGTTGAACAGAAAAATAAAGCCAAAGATGACAAGGCTATGGAAGAAGAAGATAAGAGAATGCTGACTACCAGACTTGATGAAAGAACACATGATGTACAAACCATGACAGTTAATCAAGTGGACATCAAAAATCAACTAATACTTGTGAATCAGGAGATCAGCAGGAAAGACTTGGAGATTGTTAATCTTAGATCTGAGAATAGTCAATTGAAAGATGAATTGAGATTTGAGAAAGAAATCAATAATAGAGTGAATGATCCAAGTGCAGCTATGAGCTACTTTGAACAATTGGTGGAAGCATCAAGAAGACCTAAAGATTCTTCTGGATAAGGTCACACTGAACAACATACAACCATTGAAGATGGAGAATCATCTAAGATAGGTGAAAGAAATAATGCAAAGCCAAGAAACAAGAAACCTATTTTTCACCACTATGGAAAACTAGGTCATACAGAAAACATATGCCAAAGCAAGAATGGTAAGTCCAATCCTAACACTAACTTTAATGGTTATTGCTTTAACTATAACAAGTTTGGACATCAAGCACGTGAATGTAAGGAAAAGGCAAGAAAAACACCTAGACTCAATGGTAATTGCTATAATTGTCACAAATTTGGTCATAGAGCACAAGATTGTAGATCTAAAGGTAAACAAAAATGGACATCAAAGGTACAAGAGAAATCACCAAGAAAAGGAAATCATTACAATTGGGATTACAATACATGG
The DNA here is from genome assembly GCA_018584345.1 of Thuja plicata. Classification (NCBI taxonomy): domain Eukaryota; kingdom Viridiplantae; phylum Streptophyta; class Pinopsida; order Cupressales; family Cupressaceae; genus Thuja; species Thuja plicata. The sequence continues at coordinate 123,327 of MU227428.1, forward strand.
CATAGTTGTCATTACTGTGGTGAGTATAGACATGTTCCAAAAAACTGCATAAGGACACATATCAGAGGTAAGTCTAAAAGTTGGATGAATGGAGGCTTAGTTTGTCACAGTTGTCTGAAAATTGGTCATACAAGGAAAGATTGCAAAACTAGAGTACCAGCTCCTACTGTTGAGAAAATTAGGGAACAAATGAACAAGACATGGGTTAAGAAGTCTGAACCATGTAGCAGTGAAGCTAATGAAGCCGAGGTCACCCAATCTAATGGATCAGGTGATCACATCATCTCTAACTATGAGAAAGAGGTATGTAAGGAACTGTATTTAAAATTCTTATGTTACATCAGTTCCTAACATGAAATGTACAAAAAGTCCATATTTGCATATGCTAAGATGCACTAGGACATATCTGAAGACAAAATGCTAAGATGAGAAAATTGCACTATAGGTGCCAAGAACTATTCATGGACACTAAAGCTAAGTTCTTTAGCGAAAGTCGAGCTTTGTTGACCGACTGAAATTTTGTGAAGGCCGAGTGGAGTGAGTCAAGTGGGATGTAAGTTGTGTTAAGGCTGAGGATAGCTGGCCTACACTAACTCAATGGGAAAAACATTTAATGCTCACCTACTTTTACCCTTCGAAGCATATAAGGGATGAAAAGTCGACATTTCATTTTCACCTTGTGATTTTACTATTTACGGAGCGAATTGAAGCGATTTATAGAATTGATCTTAACAGAGCTAGGAATAAAGATTTAATCAGTGTGCCAATGGAAATCTTAAAGTGATCAGTGAATAGATAATAGTGAGAAGCATCACTTGCTGAGGTATTCTATTTTTCCATCTCTTAAACCCTAAATTTCAGAAGTATGGCTACAATTTCTTCCGCACCAGCCAAGAGTATGGAGGCAGAAAAAGAACAAATTTAGTTGATTTGGAGTGATGAATGTGAACCTCTCAACTTTTGAGCCATTCCGAAAAGTGCAATTCAAATTGATTTGACAGGAGCCCTCTCATCCATTCCTCCCAAGATACTCATGATTCATGATGTTCAATCATGCTATATGGTTAAATTTGGAGAAGTAGGAGATAATGAATTGAGGAAATCCTACAGTAAACTATGTGATAATGGATTTTTGAAGGAAGAATTCAAACACTTAGCCAAAAAAGGGTTAACTCATGCCCTAGATTTTCCCCAAGGTTTTAAAGATGAATGGATCAAAGTTATCCTTAGCAGAGTTCATGACATGAGCATGTGGCTAGAGAATGGACCAGTCAAGATCACTAAGAGTATGATTCATCAAGTGACTGGATATCCTTTAGTGAATGAGAAGCAAACCATGAGGGATAACAGTAAAGAGGAAATTACATTGAACACTGGAGTAGTATGGAATAACAGAGGTATGACTATCTCTACAATTACTGATCTAGAACTTGATTTTGGAGTAAGGGTAATTGCATACAAGTTCTATCAGTCCAGCAGATTGGACAGTGTTCCATGTACAATAGTTGATCAGGCATGGAAAATTGTGAAGAAAAATCACAAATTTGATCTTCCCGAGCTACAACAGACATAGTTAGCCAAGAACCTTGCATCAATCAGAAAGGCTAAGAGCTCTTCATGTAAGTTTTGTTCTTTACTAGTTTTCATATTCTTCTACATTCAGAATACATTTCCTACTCTAGGAAATATTGTGTGGAAAAAGGATAGGCCCATAACAGTTTAGATTAGTGAATGTATAAAGAAACTAGGGAGCAATTTCAATAGCATTATGG
>MU227428.1:127673-195753 GCA_018584345.1 Thuja plicata
GTTGAATTTTTCACAAAGGATAATTTACAGCTTGTTGAGAAGCTACAGTTAGATTTGAGATCAACTGGTGCTACTTTAGGTAAAGATACTACCTCCAGTTCTTTACATTTTAATAAGTTGATAAATGAACAAAGGAGAATGGCTGAGCTTATGGCTAAAGATGGTCGCATAAGGGCCAAGTTGATAACTATACAGACAAGCTTGTTTCCTCACTTGGAGGTAATACAGAAAGAACTCTCAAAAGAAAAGGAGTTATCATAGAGCAGTGCAAACTTATCCACTGCAGAAAGTTTAGTGAGTCTAGGTGTCGAGCTAGAAATCAAACTGGAAGTTATGAAGGTTGCGAAGGATAGTTTGGATACAACATTTGAATCCACCCTACAGCTTCATAAGCAATTTTTGGATAAGTATAACTTAACCCCACCAGCAATCAGTGACAAAAACAAGGGGGAAGTTAGTAAATAATTTAGTACTACTGAAGGAGGAAGCTAATACAAAAGTGGGTAAGGAGATATGAAAGGATACATTAGTACAGAAAAGGTACACTCATATATAGTTTTTGAAGGTATTGTAAAATTTTTTGTATAAGTATATTCCTAGGGGGAGTACTTAGCATACTTAGGAAATATTTTGATGAAATGTACAGAAGTAATGATAAGTGTTTTTGCCACTAATATCAAAGGGGGAGATTGTTAATCTCTAATTTTTGTTGATGATTAGTTCCCAACACTTAGTCATTTCATTAGGCAGTTTTAGTTGGCTATCACTGTGGCCGAGCTAAAACTATGCAAGGCCGAGCAACATTGTCAAGCAGTTTTTAGTATGCCGAGTTACATTACCGAGCCAAGTAGAGATAGAGATGTTAAATGTCGAACGACAGACTGTCAAGTGCCGAGCAGAACCATTTTTTGTATACTTGTCAGGAATGATACAAACTTAAAGGATAAGTGATCAGGCTGACTTGTATAAAATTTTTGGGCCAACATTATGTGCATTTAATATTTTTATACGTAGTTAATTATGCATTTAATTGTTTTATCCTATGCATGACTCATTGTAAGCATTAATTTGTTTACCATCAAGGCATGGATATCAGATCTTGATCATTGATCTAGATCTCACTGTCAGATCTGTATAGATATATTATATTGCTTTGAAACCCTATTTTATGTGTATGTGCAAGATGCAGAAGAGTAGTTGATGAAGTGACTATATTTTGATGTGAAATGCAGAGAGGGTTATTTTGTTTAGAAGTAGAGATCAAGTAGAGCATAACATAGTGAACAACAGAGTAAAGGTATATCAGATTATAAGATTAGAAGAGATACTGAAAAGAAGAGATCCATCATCAGCATCAGAATGCATATCAAAGGATCAGTACTTGAGACTTTCTAATCATTGTATCAGGTGAAAATCTCTTAACATAGTGGTTTTAGCAGGCCTTTATTTATCTCTTAACAAAGTGCTTACTTCCTTATAAGTTTAAATCCTTTAACAAGGTAGATTGTAATGATCTGAAGCTTTTAACAGAGTAGAACTCTAACAGGGTAGATTACATTTTGTAATCAAATATTGTAACCTTAATAGGTACACTTTATTACTATAATAGTGGAGACTTTTGTGGGTGCCATCCCCACCCCAGTTTTACCTATTTTGGTTTCTGGGTTACCAAATTGTTGTGGCCATCCCCACCCCAGTTTTACCTAGAGTGTGATGCAAGAAGCATAGTAGTGGGGGCTATCCTAAGCCAATAAGGAAGGCCTGTGGCATTCTTTAGTGAGAGATTGAATGAGGAAAATTTTAGGTTCTCTTCCTATTACTTGGAGCTATATTCTCATGTACAATCCCTATACAAATGGAGACATTAATTATTTTTTAAAGAGTTTTTTGTCTTTACAGATAACCAAGCAGTGAGTTATATCAATACTCAACACAAACTTAGTTTGAGGCACATCAAATGGATGGATTTTTTGTAGTCATACACCTTCACTATTAAGCATAAGAAGGGGGTACAAAATAAATTTGCAGATTCCCTTAGTAGAAGGATTGTTTAAATATAAGAGATTCAGTTATAGAGTACATGGGTAAAAGGGTTTGAGGACCTTTATGAAGGAGATGCAGACTTCTTAGTGATCTACAAGGTGTGCAAAGACTTTGAGAATCACTTTCATAGTGACTATACAGACTACACTCTTCAAAATGGATTTTTTTTCAAAGGGAAAAAGTTATGTGTTCCAAGGGGATCAATGAGGGAGAACCTCATCCAAGAAAACCATAATGGGAGTTTAAGAGGGAAATTTGGATTGAACAAGACTTTGGACCTAGTGGAGAGGTTCTATTGGTGACCAAAAATATAGAGGGTTATAAGGAGATATATAGAGCAGTGTAGGGTGTGTCAAAAATCAACAAGAACTTCATAAAATGAAGGCTTATATCATCCATTTCCCATCCCAAGTAGACAATGGTTTAGACAATGTGTTTTTGGTAGTAGATAGAATTAGAAAAATGATCCATTTTCTCCCATGCAAGAAAACACATGATGATAGCGATATTTCTCATTTGCTCTTTAAAGAGGTAGTGAGGATACATGGCTTGCCAACAAGCATAGTTGCAAACAGAGATGTGAAGTTTATGGGACATTTCTAGAAGACACTATGGAGAAGGCTAGGAGCCAACTTGTCACATAGCTCAGCTTATCATCCTCAAACATAAGGTCAGAAAAAGGTGATCAATAGGGTACTTAGTAATTTGATGAGATATTTGACCAAAGAATATTGACAAAGTTGGGAGCAAGTGATACCTCAAGCATAATTTTCCTACAATGATAGCACAAATCGGACCATAGGTAAGAGCCCATTTGAGATTGTTTATGGGTCACACCCAAGGGGTGTACTTGAGTTGAGAGACCTATAAGGTTATGAAGGCATCAGTGGACATGATGATTTCTCTAAGTCAATGAGAGAGGTACATGAATAGGTTAGGAAGACATTAATGGAGGCTAATCATAAATTGAAAGCCAAAAGAGATGAAGGGAGAATCGATCTACAATTAGAAGTAGGTGATCTAGTAATGGTGTTTTTGAACAAGGATAGGCTACAAAAGTGGATACCTAGTAATTTCTAGATGAAAAGGATTGGGCCTTGCAAGGTGTTAGCCAAGTAAGGACCCAATGCCTATAAGGTGGAACTACCCAAGGAGATGTCAATTTATCCAATCTTCAATGTGAAGGACTTGATAAAGTATAAAGGGATAGAAATGGATGAAGTGAAGTACAGTATTGAGGTGAACAACGATGTGGGGGAGTTCAAGACTCCGGATCAGATCAAACCACAAGCTAAAAGGATACTAGATTCAAGAGTGAAGAAGAAGACAAGGCATAAGATCTATATGGAATATCTAGTGAAGTGGAGTCAGCAACCAGAGTCAGAAACCACTTGGATAGATGAGAGTGACTTCAAGAAGCATGGAATCAGTGAGGAGTTCCTGACACCATAGGCGCCCTAACTTGTTTGTTACAGGGGGGATGGTGCAAGAGCACCCTAAGGTCTTTGAAAGATCTTTTTGGTCATTTTGGCTTGTAGGTTGGTTTAGCCGACCATCAGTTAATAAGGAATATGTTATAAAGTCCCACGTTTGTTTAAGGTGTGATTAGAGTTAGTAGTGATTAGGGTTTTCTAGTACTTGAGGTCAAATTGTACTTAGGGGTCTATACCCTTAGAAGTCAACCAAAAGGTCAAAGGGTTGACCAAAACTCCAAAATGGAGTGACATTCAAGGTTTTTATTTTTTTAAGTGTTTTAAGGTTATTTAATAATTTTTAGGACCAAGTTGGGCCATTAGAAGCAACAAAATGTCATTTTGAGAAAAGATGTAAAAGTTGTCATGACAACTTTTGTAACTTTGCAAAGTTGTCATGACAACATTTCCTAGTTTTTAGGAAAGAAATTTAATTTTGCCCAAATCCAGACATGAGGGTCCAAACATGTGAGGGAAAGTTATATAAGGTTGGAAAAACCCTAATCCAGGAGTTAGTTGTCATTGTGTACGGATTGTGTGTGCAGAAGGAAGGAATTAGACTGTATTTTCATGACAATGCTATGATCCAGTAGTGTAATGGATTGAAATTTCTTATTTAATGGATTGAGAAATTTTATGTTGGAATTTACTTACTTATTTTGGCATTGGATTGAACATTTTATGTGACTAGTGAAGGTTTTGTAAATTCTTTTGTTTTCACAATTTTGTTGTCTAGTTTTGAGGCAGTTATGTAAATATGCCACCCTCTTGAATTCCCGTGGTCAAACTCCTATGGCCTCTTGGATTCAAGTAGGGGAATACATTTAATTTTTTTTTATAGGTTTTGGATTCATTTTGTGTAGGGGAAGAAATTTTAGCATCTAGTCCTAGGCAAGTGCAACTGCATTCTGGTTAGGTGCTTCAATGGAGCAGTAGCAAGAAAGCTTTCTCAGTGGATTGGTTGAATCCAAAAAATTGTGGGGACATGTAGAGAGGAGATTCCTTGTTATTTGTATGAAAATATAAGTTTAGGGGAGGTGTGTAAGATAATCAAAACAAGTCAAGAAACCATATTGTGTGCATGTTCCCTAAAACCCATAAAAATAGCGGTTTCTTGGAAAACTAGTGTACGAACAGAGTGGGAACTTTAGACCTTGAAAATCCTAGAGTAGAGGAAAAACCCACAAGGAATATGAAAGTAGTTCCCAACTGTGTTAATGGATTTTAGGATAAAATCCGCATTTACATTGAATAAGAGGGCTAATAAGGCCTAAAAGGCTACAAGGTCTTAATTACTAGAAATATTTAACCCAATTGAAACTAGGGTGAAAGGTCCACAAGATTGGATCTAAGTGAGTTTAAAGAGGCCTAAAGAAGGTCAATAATCCAATCACAAGGAAGATATCCTAGATGGGGAAGTAAGTGATCAAGAGAAACCATGGATGAGAAGAGCTATGGAGAAGGACCAAGTGTGAATTTGAACTTGTTGGAGAGCTCCTAGAAAGTTAGAGGAACAAGATAGGAATACTCTAGTTAGGGTGGTTATAGGAAGCCTAAGAAATACCAAGATAAGGTCTAGTAGAGTGTAATAACGCTCTAGGAGTGGGAGTTCCCTACCACTCCTTTTGCAACTTGACAAAATCCACAACTTTTCACAAATTTTTGAACATCCTTATACAAATGAGGCCAAAAATACCTCTCCTTCAGAAAACTCAATGTTTTACCAATGCCAAAGTTTCCAATCAATCCACTACTATGTTTCTACTTTATCAAATTAGTTCTCACTAATCCTCTTGGTATACACAATTGAATACCTTTGAAAAAATATCTTCCTGAATGAAATAGTCTTCATACTTGATTAATTTGAATTAGGTGCTTTGCACATTCTCCACTGCTCTAAAAAATAAGGATCAAATTCATACAAATGTTTCATGTCATCAAAACCAAGAACTTCAATTCTCATTTTGGTCAATAATGACCTTCTACTCAATGCATCATAAACCCTTCTAGAAACTCCACTCTTATGCTTAATCACAAATGTAAATCTCTGCAAATACTCTACCCATTACATATGTCTCTGATTCAACTTATTTTGACTACCCAAGTACTATAAAACCTTATGATGAGTATACAACACAAATTCATTTGGCATCAAGTAATGTCTTCACTTCTTCATAGCTTGAACAGTAGCATATAAATCTTGATCATAGACATAATATTTCCTTTTTGCATCATTCAAATTTTCACTAAAGAAAGGAGTAGGTTTACCTTCTTGAGTTAATACAGCTCTAATTGCACTTCCACTTGCACCACATTGAACTTGAAATACCTTTTTGAAATCAGGTAATGCTAGCACAATTAATTCATCAACCTCTAGCTTCAAAGCTTCAAAAATCTTATCAGCTCCATGTGTCCATTTGAATTCTCTTTTGTATCCTCGCATTATCTCAGTTGTAGCATTAAAAATAGAACTAAAATTTATGATAAACTTCCTTTAAAAAAAATTCAATCTATGAAATGATCTTACCTCAGTGACATTCTCAGGTGTAGGCCAACTCAGTATAGATTCAACTATCTCTCGATCCATCTTCAAACCATCAGTTGAAATCAAAAAACCCAAATACACAAGATCTTCTTTCTTGAAGGAACACTTCTTAAGATTTATTAGTAACTTTCCTCTTTCAGTCTTTGAAACACTTCCCTTATATGTATGAAATGCTCTTCTCTAGTCTTAATGGATATCAGAATATCATCTAAATATACAATCACACACTTATTTAGGAATTTCTTCAAAACTTCATTCATTAACCTCATAAAAGTTATTGGTGCATTAGTTAAACCAAAAGGCATAACCGACCACTCATACAAAACTTCCTTTGTCTTGAAAGCATTCTTCCATTCATCACCTTCTCTGATTCTGATCTGATGATATCTAATTTCAAAATCAATTTTGGTAAAATATCTTGCTCCACTCAAACAATCCATTATGTCATCCATTCTTGGTATAAGAAACCTATACTTCACTGTAATTTTGTTGTTTTCTCTGGAATCAATGCATATTCTTTATTCTCCATTCTTCTTAGGTGCCAATACAACAGGTACTGCACATGGACTCAAACTTTCTTGGATCAGACCTTTGCTCAAAAATTCATGAACTTGTCGATTAAGCTCTTCATTCTCGGTCGGTGTTAACCTATGTGGTGCTTTGTTTGGTAAACTAGCTCTAGGAATTAGATCCATATAGTGACTGATATCTCTCACTAGTGGAAAACCATCAGGTACATTATCTAAAATTATCTCCTTATACTCAGTGAGAAACTTTCCAACTTCTGTAGGAATGTCATCTTTTGTGTTCTTACTTGGTTTGTTAGGAATCAAAGCATAACAAATATCATCTCTTTTGAAATACTTAACAAACTATCTACTTTCTATCAAACAAACTTTCACAGATGTACATAACTCATCAACAGATTCTTGAACCAAGGGTAACAAAATTTTCTTCTTACCATCAACCCAAATAGAATATCTATTCAGCCTTCCATCATGTATAGCATGTCTATCATATTGCCAAGGTCTTCCCAACTAAATATGACAACAATCCATAGGCATAATATCACACAACACCTTATCATAGTATTTTCTAATTTTTAGATTCACAAAACATTGTTCACTCACCATTAATGTATTCTCATCCTTGATCCATGAGATCAGATAGGGATTTGGATGTTTTATCCTCTCCAACTGCAAATTTGTAACCATTTCCTCAGATTCTAGATTCCCTAAGCTCCCACTATCAACAATCACCTTCCAAAAATTTTATGCAACTCTACATCTGGTCTTGAACAAAATTTTCCTCATCGGGTCTTTCTTATCCTTCTCACTCCATAGTATTCTTCTGATCATGAGATTACATTCATGTTCATTGGATGGTTCCTCATGCATTAAAGCATTTCTGCTACTGTAACCACCTTTCTTGTTTGTATGTGTATATTCAAAGGATTTATGTCCTTCTTCACCATAATTGTAACAAGTTACTTGGAATCCCTTTCTGTTATATCCACCTCTAGAGTAATTACCTCTTCCTTGGTATGAACTTCCACCTTTCCATTCATTCTTTCCTTTATCTTGAGATGTGTCTGAAACTGACTTGTCTGGTTTAGATCTACTATTTTCACCATGAGATCTACCTCTTCCTCTAGGGAATCTACCACCTCTGCCTCTTTGTCTTTGTTCATATATTTTATTTAACTTTTCCTCAGTTTTTAGGGAAAATTGATGTCTCCTCAATTCTTTCTATCTTGACATAACTAATCTCATCTTGTATTGAACTCCTCAATCTATTTAAGTATCTTGATGTTCTTTCCACCTCATCTTCAACATGTCCATATCTGATGTCCAATCTATATAATTCCTCAGTATAGTCTTTCACAGATCTATCCTTCCGCTTCAAGTATTGCATTCTCCTAATAAGGTTAATCTGATAATCACAAGGTAGAAACTTTCCTTTCAATTTTTTCACCATCTTATACCAAACTTTGATTTTATCTTTACCTTTCTTCTTTTGATCCAATTGTAGATGTTCCCACCATAAGGATGCATGAACTTTCAATTTTGTGCTTGCAATCTTGACCTTCTTATCCTCTTCTATATTCTCATATTCAAAGTACTTTTCCATCTTAGTTATCCAGTCAATCAATTCATAAGAATCCAATTTTCCACTATACTCATGAGGATTGAACTGAGGTGTGGATTTCAAACTTGTCAAGGCCCTCAAGAATATCTCTTCTTCCTGATTCATCATAGGTGCAGGTGCAGCTTCACCTTGAACCTCTTCAATTTCATCATCACAAACATCATCAAGATGTCTTCCTCTATGTTGGACTATCTCAATAGCTTCCAATCTAGAAGCCATATGTCTAAGTATATCAGCTAGACCTAGATATGCATTTCCTCTCCCACGAATCATCTAGATTCCCTCTGCAATTGTAGGTCATATCGCAATCTACTACCCAACAAAATACCAACTAGGGTTAGGGTTTCAAGAAGGAACTTAGATCTAACCACACTCTAATACCACATTGCAGAACCAACACAGAAGCCAAACAACACAATGAGAGAAGAAAACATAGGGGTCCTTTCTATTAACTTGATCAAACTCATTACATGCCAGGCTGTAAGGCCTTCCAAGTTTCAGCCATATATTCAATGAATTACAATAAGATCTTCATACCATAGAGATCACAGACCTTAAATCTTAATATCAAAACATTTTCCTTCTTTCTCTAATAATGATCCCTAAACTAATAACATAGAAAAGAATATATACAAGAGGTCAGCACTCAAATTCATAAGAGGGACCCAGATTTAGGTCCGTATAGATCCCAATGAGAGATCCAAAATAAATTCAGCAATGGAAATTAAATGAAGAAGTTGGCCATTAGATCAAACTCCAAAATTAACATCTTGGGGAAAGGTTGACTGAGCAGCAGAGAGCCTTGGGTAAAGAAGAACCCGAGCAGTAGGAATAAAAGCCGAGCGCCAGAATAAATCCAAGTATTCCTGAGTAAATAAACCGAGCAACAAAAGAAATCATGCATGAGAGAAGAACCTGAGAAACAAAACAAGCATGCCTAAGTGACAAACACCCAAGAAAAAAAGACTAACCCGAAACAAGAATTACTGAGCAGCTGAGCCCGAGCAACAAAGTATTACCCGAGTACACTCCAAAGATACTAAAGAAAAAAGAAAAACATATTTTTGGTTGTCCAAGATTTCCAATGACTCAAGATGCTCCTGCATCACCTGTTGCTAAGGAAAATGATACTCCTGCCACTAAGCCAAATGTTGCCCAATAAATTAGGGCATCGGCCACTAAAGAAAATTTTTCTTCAGTCACTCAAAAAATGACACCTCTTCTACTACACCAAAGGAAGTTAAGTGAAATGGTACTTGCAAATATGTTTTTTTTTTTTTGTCTTTATATATTTTACAAATTTATGTTTTATTAAATATGCTTGAACTGAGTTTGATATATTTTAAAACTCGTGGAAAGGCTTTAAGCACACCTTGGTGTTCATTAAAATCTGTGAAAGTACTTTGGACTATCTTGGGTGTAAATTGATGAGATGATCCTTTTAGTTTACATTGGTATCAATGTATACAACTCTTTCAGTAGATTGTGTCTCTGGGTAAGCTATTTAGAAGTAAATTCTGCTATTTTTTATTATTTTCTTAAGTTTTACAAGCATCTTTAGATGGGTTTCTTTACCAGTTTTACTACTTAGGATTGGTTTAAGCTTTTCAATGATTTTTTTTCAACTATTTGTATATGGTACATAAATTTCTCCTACTAAGGGTAAACTAAGATTCATACTTGTTTGTAATTCATATTTTAATCTTTTTTCTTTGTTTCGAGCATTGTTAGTGATCATAATTTTGATATTTACTTTCAGGTTATTCAAATTAATGTTTGTGGAAAGTACTTGTTCACTAGTGAGACTACGGGAAGGTATCAATCTATTCAGTTCACTGATCCAAAGAAGAGACTCACCTCTATTCAAGTGTTAGGTGTATTTCTTTCACAAATTCAATGTATTTATTTTACCCTTGTTCATCCTTCTTAGTAATGTAATATGCTTATTCTTTAGGCTTTACATATGGGCGGCTGCAAGAAGTTGAGTCCTACTTTTCGGCAAAAAGTGGAAGTGTTTTCCCTATTTTTTGTCAATTGATGTCAAAATTTGAGGCACTTAGAGATTAAATCTAAAAACACTTCACTATAGAAAATGTAATTCTTGGAGTTTATTTTTCAAATATGTAATTTATTTTAATACCCACATGGTAGAATGTGTTTTTTAGTATGCATGTTTTAAAACCACTTTTTCAAAATACTTGTTTCAGGACCATACCACACACATGTACAACCACCATATTTTGACCTAAATTAATTATTTTTTTTGAATCCCTCTGGGAAAGGATACCTAAGACACAAAATATTGATGAAAATATTTTTACCTTTTTTTAATTAAAAATTATTTTTTTAATTAATTTTTAATTGACTGTAAAATATGTTTTTGAAACCTCTGGTGTACGACCTCCATAACTTGAGAAAAAGTTCACATTTTTTCAAAAAAAAAAATTTAATATTGAAGTAAATTCTATGTAGATTGATGTCATAATTATTTTCAAAAAATGTAAAAAACAAAAAAGTTATTAAAGTTTTAGTGAACGTCAATATTTTATGTTTAGGTACCACTTTTGATTACTAAATTTGTAAAAATAGTAAAATTGATCACATCACTATGAAATCTATATTTTTAAATATAGACAGAAAGAGCTCTAATGGGTTTTCATTTTTTCAAAAAATACGATTAGGAAGGCCCTCAAAAAATTATGGCAAGGCAAAAATCTATTATTACAATGCCTTAGCCATTCTGTTGAAAGTTTAAGCAAAGGGTTGTCTTGTAAATTCAAATTTTAAAAAATGGGCACACATTTAAAAACGTGTACCCGTTTCTTAAATGTAATAAATCGACATCTAAAAATGAGTTTCTAAGCATAATTTGAAAAAAAAAATTAAAATCGAGCATCCATTTTGAAAAAAATGGGCACCCGTTTATTGAATTTTGGTTGGGAATTCTAGCCTAAAACAAGTTCCCATTTCTAGCGGCATTTTTCAAGTCCACAAGACTTCTTCCAAATTGAGACCCATCTTCTTATACTTATCCATATGAAATTAATGTTTGCAATTTTGTAGAGAATCCATGGGTTAGGAATCAAGTAGAGGTGTCAAAGCATCCTTCTAGGTAAAGTATTTGTTTGTTTCCTATTTTTTCCTTAATCAAACCTTTTATGGGTCTTCTTTAATTTGGTAAAAATATGTTATCAAACATCCAGATTGTGATTCATGGGCTGCCAGAGACTATAATGAAAAAAAATGATGGATATTTCATTTAATAGTTCTTGGAAATGCCCCTAGAAGACAGAGCATGCCTCTATTCAGATGATGCAAGATAATTTGTTAGACTTTCTACAAGCTTCAATGTCCCCAAAGAAAAATTCCTTAACTCGATGGATTATCTAACATAGACATGTCATCCAATGAAGGAATACATTTCTGCCTAGCCTGAAAAACCTACAGCTTAAAAATGAAACAAAATTTCTCTCAAGAATTTTCAAAGAAGAAGCAAAAATGAGTCTGGAGATATTTTTCACTACAAGTCAAATTGTGATATTGCTATCAGGATTCAACTGTGCAGTTTTTTTAGTGAAACTCATTGACCTGGATGTTTCATGAGTAGTGATTGACAAGAACCCATCTCTCATGATAATAAGTGTTACACTTAGCACTTGCTGCATCTATGAGCATCACCTAGAGGCAATGAGTACTAAGTGCTCCATTCATTCTCATGAGAGATGGGTTCTTGTAAACCACTACTCATGAAATATGGATCAATGAGTTTGAATAAAAAACCTACATAGTTGAGCCCTGATAGAAATATAACAAAAATGAGTCTTTTATTTATTTTGTAATACAAAGAGATTTCAAGGGAGTATGCTAAAAAAGTAAGATTCTCTAGTTTAACGCTATTGGGTGCAATTTTTAAAGATATGGGACAGGATTCAAATTATTTGAATAGAATATTTAAGAAGCTCAGATAGGTGATGAACATAAATTATTATCATTCATGACCAGATCTAGATCTCACCCTTGGCATATCAACTCATTCAAACCCAGGAGGTATCAGTTTTATCATGCAAGGACTTTTCAGTGGAGTGCTAGTACACAGAGATGAAAAATGCAACCTGCAAGTACACAGAGATGAAAAATGCAACCTGCAAGTACACAAAGATGAAAATGGGTTGTAATAGAACCCATGCTCAATGCATTTGTGGTCAACTTGTGAGATTAGATGTAGGTTTATAATAATACATATGGTTTGATTTTAATGAATTGAAGTTTCACTAATGCATAATAATAGTATTAAAACATTTTCTAAAAATAATTGAAAAGTTGATGTTTGGAATTTATATACTATTTAAAAGATTATATTTGGAATCAGTTGTCTGTTTTTGTATGGTTGTTTTGGGTTGCAATAAAAAATTACGAACTCTGTTCTTTATGATGATGCATTGCTAAAAAATATCTTAACATCAATACAACAAGATACGAAGCTGATTTCATAAACAATTTTATAAATACTATATGCATTGTGAAAAATGCATGCCAACTAGTGAGGGTGAATGATATGAAAGAAAATATGAACTCGTATCGATATGATTGATAAAAGAAGATAAATATGTTTTATTTATATAGAATATTTATTTTCTTCATTATGATTCGAAATCTATGTAAGATCTTCTTTCTTATCCTCTCAGATGATGAGCATGAGATGGATATGTATTTTAAAACTAAATTCAGAATTCACCATTGTTCAAAACTTGTTTCTTAATGAGCTGAATTTTTAAATGATTTAGTGTGACACTCTAAATTTTTGTTAGGTATTAAGCAATGGGAGATTCAAGAGTGTCAAGCATTGGGCTATAAAAAATCATACCACTGCTTGTGTATCCATTCCTACCTTTTATGGTCCGTCATTGGATGCATTCATTTCTCTTTTAGAATCCATGGTGGATAAGGAGCACCGATCCCTGTACAAAGGATACAAGTTTAAAGAATACATAGGGGTTTTTTGGATTTGGGAATTGAAGAGAAAGAGCATTTTGGATAGCTTCATGATAGAAACCAGTCAATGATTTTGCTAAGTGATGATTTATCTATCTCAATAAGGAAAATAATTTGGAACATGTTTGTGATATCCTTCTGGCTAGACTTCTTAAGTGATGACCTTATGGAAATACATGTTGTTAATTAGTTCCAAAACACTTAGTCATTTATATGATTACAGTGTTGACCAAGCAAGTAGCTTGAAGTGTTACCCAATCTAAGAAGTTGCAGTGTACCAAGAAGTTAGTTCAGAATAGTATCACCTGAGTCACTAGTGTTACCTGAGTTACCATACTTGAGTGATCAATGTGGCCCGAGCACCTAGTGTTAACTGAGTGCCAGATTTTCAAATTCATTATGTCACCCGAGTGTCAGTATATCACCCGAGTGGATTACTGGACCTAAGTATCAGCATTGGGCTGACTTAGTTCATATTGTTTGATACTATTTTATATGATAGTAGTTGCCTTGTAGAGGTAATTGATTTGGATAAGATATATATGTAAGATACTTTGTTTATCCAAATAACAAGAAAAATTAATGAAAGAGAATGGATATATGAATGTGAATATGAAGTGGCAGATTGATTAGAAGGCTACAATGGTATACATGAACAATAGAGACTCATATATCACATTCAAGTGATCAGTATTATTTTAAAGGATATTATTCAACAAATCATAGTGTCATAGTAGATCATTCATGGTTCATCCTAATAGTTGTATGAGAAAAATCCTTTAACAGGGTGGACTTAACATTCCTTATCAAATCTCCTAAGAGAGTGCATACTTTATTGCATTATATAAATCCTTTCACAAGGTGGACCTAAGATTCCTTATTGATCCTAATAGGGCATACCATCATAAGTGGTCAATTGGAAGACTTAACCGGCATAATTTATTCTAGCAGTAGTAAATCTTGTGGGTACCATACCCACCCTAGTTCTACTTTCTATTTGGAAGGTTTCTG
The DNA here is from genome assembly GCA_018584345.1 of Thuja plicata. Taxonomy (NCBI): domain Eukaryota; kingdom Viridiplantae; phylum Streptophyta; class Pinopsida; order Cupressales; family Cupressaceae; genus Thuja; species Thuja plicata. The sequence goes on from MU227428.1 coordinate 141,885, forward strand.
GGTAACAAAATAGTGTGTCAAGTGTTATGAATGACTATTACTTTTATGTTCCATGCATAAAATCATATTAGACAATATAATAAAGGATAAAAGTGAATAAGTTTTACTGGTTCCTGATTCACCCCCCCTCTTAGTCACCTAGCCTATAATATATTTCCAATAATTGGTATCAGAGCTTAGGTTCTCTTATCAGAATTTTAACATCTTGAGAAAAGATCAGAGGCAATGGAAATATATAGACTAGAGAAAGCCATTGAAAATGAAAAGATAGATCTACAAGTGGCCATGGATCAAATCAGAAAATTCAAGGAGAAGCTCTCTCATTCCCTGAAAAGAAGAAAAGATTTAGCAATGCAAATGAATGAAAAAGGTTACATAGAATAAATAATTGAAGATCTATTCAAAGAAAGAAGTTTTGAAGAAGCTGATGCAACCATTGAAGACCTACTTGCAAAGAATGTCAATTTACATGAAGAAGTCTAAAAGTTGAAGAGAAAATAAGAAATTCATTTAGTCAGAATATGTGAAGTATAAGATATGGCACAAGAAGATAAAAGATTGCTAAGTACAAGATTAGAGGAAAAAGAAAATGAAATCCATCATTTGTCACTTCAGCATGTAGATGTGATAAATCAACTCAATACTTCAAATCAAGAAGTTATCAATCTGAGGACTTAAAATGAAAGACTGCAAAATGATCTCAATACTGAAAAGAAAATCAATGATAGTATAATGAATTCACAAGTAAGCATGGATCAATTAACATAAAAAACTCAATTAAGACATCATGGATAGACTAGATTAGGTTAAACTGAACAAGGTGAATCCTCCCAACAAGGAGCTTAAAATTATAAGAAACCTACTTGTAATCATTGAGGTAAGTTGGGGAATGCATCAAATAAGTGCTAGAGAAATGGAAAGTCAAAGTTTAATGGAAAATGCTACAGGCAAAACAAATATGGACATAGGGAAAATTAATACACTGAGAAACCTAAGTTTGAAGGAAAGTGTTTCAATTATAACAAACAAGGTCATAAGTCTTCTGAGTGTAGAACTAATAAATGGAACCCTGTTGAACAATTAGCTAAAGAAATTTTTGGTTGGGATTACAAAACATGGAGCAAATGTTGTCATTGTTGTGAATATGCGAACATTGGTGCAAATTGTGCAAAGACTCACCTCAGAAAAAGGTATCCTACTAAGAGATGTTACATGTGTAAACAACTCAATTATCTAAGAAAGAATTGTATGAATAGAGAAAGAATGGATACTGGTTTTGAGAAATGCAAAGGAAAAGTTTCTAAAATCATAACTTGGATTAGTCATAAGTGGGTAAGGAAATCTCCTGATAATTTAGACCAAAACAATGAAGGATCAAATGGCACCCAAAAGAGTGAATTGGGTGGTTCCACCATCTTTGAATAAATATGTAAGAGATAATGAGAACTATGCATATAAGCCATCATACATGAGTTCCAGATATGATAGCAAGTTCAAATCCACATATTGATGCACTAGGACACATTATGGTTCTAACCGACTCAGGATCTCAGTTACAACTGAGATACTCTAGTTTAATTGAGTTAAGTTGGGTTGTATGATTTCAAAGATTCAAAGTTAGTTTTTTCCTTTCTTCCAAGTAAGCCTGGGAGAACTACTCGAGCTGTGATAGCTACCATGTATGGAGAATTTAATGAAAAATTTATGGTGAAATTTCACATAAATGCTAAAATCAAAGGGTTATTTTTTACAGTTTGCAGAGTGATTAAGAGCTTATAGCGATTTCAGATAGAATTTGTGTTTGAAAGCTTTAGTTGCAGAAAAGTTTCATCAATCCTCTGAGAATTATGGTGTCTTCATCCAATAATAAGGTAAATAAAGAATGTGATATGTTAGTGAGGAATGTTTTCTATGAACTGCCAAAGTTCAAACTTCATCTTGTGATTGTAGAGGAGAAAGATCCAATGGGAGCCCATTCCCAAATTCCTTGTAAGGTACTATTGATTCACGACATTTAAATTTTCTATCATTGCAACATTCAACATCTAGGCATATTACAAATGAACAAATACTATGAAGCACATTGTGTGGATGGGAATTTGAAGCCGAAACACAAGCACCTCAAAGTCAAGGGTTTAACCCACATCTTGCATATGTCAAAGAGTTTCTAGATAAAGTGGGTTAGGTTTGTTCTCATCCATGTTCACGACATGAATCTCTACTTGGAGAAATCATTGAAGATCACTATGTTGATGGTACACTAAGTGACAGGGCACCCAATGCTCAACAAACCTAAAGTGACCAAAACCCTACCTCTAGATGACCTAGCCAAGAAGACTCTTGTCGAGTGGGATGGAAGAGGTATGAAGTTGAATGGAGTCACTGACATGGAACTTAAGTTTGGAATTCATGTGATTTCACACAAGATATACTATTCAAGTTGTTCGAACAGTCTACCTTGTGAGGTTGTGGACTTGGCATTCAAAGTGGTCAAGAACAATCTATCATTCGACCTAGCTGAGTTGCAGCTCATCCAACTAAGAAAAAACATGGAGAGCATCCGGGCATCCAAGACAAATCTATGTAATTTCAGTTCACTCTTGGTCTTCATATTCTTTTATGTTTAGAATTTTTTCCCTTCAAAAGGCATAGTTGTATGGAAAAAGCGCAGGCCTTATAGTCTATAAGATAAATGAATTTATAGCAGAATTGGGAGATAATTTTGAAAGCATCATGGATGCTCACTTTGAAATTTTCAAAGATAAAATGCATAATATATTCAGAATTCCAAAACAATTGGTAAAGGACTATAAGAGTGACATATGCTTGCTAGCTGATTGTGACAAAGTATACATTTAGGCAGTCAAGCGTAGGGTTGCATGGGTGAAAGCTCTTGCAAATGAAGTTAACATTGATGAGACAAGAGACATTATTGAATCTCTTTTAAATGAGAATGTTGATCCTAAAGCATCATATTTTGGTACTTATGAAGAAGCTAAGGGCAGAATATCATTAGACATTGAGATACCTAAAATCTTGAAGAGAGAGAGGAAAAGGATTGAGAAATTTGAAAAGAAATATGGAAAATTATCATACTCTCTTCCCTCAATCACTGAAATAAAATGAGATGAAATAAAGATAGAATAAGATGATCCTAAGAAGGAAGAGGAAGAGGTAGAAGAAGAGCCTCCTAAGAAGAAGAGGCTAGCCCCAAAGAAAACACCAAAGATCTCTACCCATGTCTGGTGTAGGAGCACCTAGGTAGGCTAGTTGATACAATGTAACCTAGGGATTCTTATATGTTTTGGCTTGTAGTGGTTCTAGATAGATCACTAAGTGAATAAAGGGACCAAGTGTCCTACTGTTTAGAGTGTTAAGTAGGAGGATGTGTCTTGTTAGGTCCTTAGAGACCTTTGTGTTCATCTAGGCCCAATAGGGGGAATTTGGTATTTTGTTTACAAATGAGTCAAACAAGGGACTAGAGGTCCTATTTGATGTTATTTAATTGTAATTAGTTTTTTGGACAAGTTTGGACAAGGTTAGACCAAGTTTGGATACCATAGCTAGAAGTTGCAAAAAGTTGTCAATGTTGTCATTGACAACATTGACAACTTTTATGACAAGAATCCAATTTCAAAGAAATTAGTTCCTTAAATATATGAAATTAGTTTCTCAGTTCTTGGGTCAACTATATAAGACCATCCTCGAGTTGTTGGAAGTGTTGGAAAGTTGGAGTAACTTTGTGTACGGACTGTGTAATGCAATAATAGTGACTGTTTGTGTGTTTTGAAGTGATCAGAGGGTTTAATGGATTAAATTTACTTCTGTAAGATTTGTTTAGTGTAATTTAGGTTGTTTCAAGACTTATTGTGGTGTTATTTTGTGTGATTCAATATTTTTAGTTTCTTGTACAAAATCTTTTAAGTTTTGTCCAGTCGTTGGTTTGATTTTGAGAATTGTCTGCAAATCGGGTCAAACTCCATTCTCCATTGTGGCACTTGCACAAGATTTTGGATTATGGTGGTTGACTCCATGTACATTGTGTACAATGAAGGAGGGGGCTTGGAAGTCATGGCAGCCATTTTTAAGGTCATTCCCTAGGTGAGCCAGTGAGGCATGGCTAGAGATCACCAGTAGTTGTAGAGGCATTTTGGTGGATTGAAAGCAATCATAGCTTCAATCAAAAATTGTAGAGGAATAGGGTGGTGTGTTATGAGATCCCAAGGTGAGGGGGAATGTTTGATGATATTTTTTTGATAGAAATAATGGATTTTCTATTAGAATGGTTTTGAAACCCTCAAAACCCTGATTTTTAGCCTTGATTATAGGCAAAGCTCTACTGACAACTTGGGAACCCTAGCTTGGGAACACTTACTGCACTGCCATCAGAACCCATTGCCATAGTCTTCTTTACTTCTCATTCGGATGGTGGGGATGAAGTGATAGCCGCTCTCTTCTTTGAAATAGAAGAACTATTACACTGAGAAATGCATGCATCAAGCTGAAACAAAGTACCTCTCCTAGTACCTTTAGTGAGCACCATAGAACCTCTCATCATCTTGCATCCATATTTCGAAAAGACAACTTGCACACCTACATCATTTAGCATACTTACAGATAATAGGTTTCATTCCAAACTCAGAATTTGCATAGCTCTATTGATTCCCTTTACTCATCCATCAGGAAATCTGATAGTGACCCTTCCGCATCAAACTATCTTTAGGTGAGAATCATCACCCAAGTACACCTTTCTACCATTAAACTCTTCATATTTTGAGAACCAGTTTTGATGAGAGGTCATGTGAAAAGAAGCACCCGAGTCTACTAACCACACATCATCGGATGCATGGGCTGCCAAAGCTGCAATAAAAGCATCTCCACCTTCTTGAGATTTTTCAGAAGCTGAATTTGAGCCTTTCTTCTTCTTATTTGGTTCTTTGCAGTCCCTTTGGAAGTGCCCAGATTTATCACCGTTCCAACATTTCACCTATGACTTTCCAGGAGTCTTAGAACTGCCACAGGATTTGGATCTTCCCTTCTTTGACTTATTTTCATTCTGCTTTCCTTTTTCATTGGATCTCCCATGAACAACAAGGGCTTCCTTAGATGAATCTGAATTATTTCTTCGCATCTACTCAGATAGCAGCGAAGACACCAAATCATCCATACAGAATGTGACTATAGTACTTCTGAGAGCCATCACAAGATGGCACCATGAATCTGGCAAGGAACAAAGCAGGGTCATACATTGATCCTCCTCCTTGATCTTGGCACTGAATGATGCCAACTGTGCAATCAATAAATTGAATGCGTTGAGATGATCAGTTACGGATCCACCTTCCTCCATTCTTAAAGAATACAAATTCTTTCTTAGGAACAACTTATTCACTAGAGATTTGGCCTGATACATAGACCCAAGCCATGTCCACAAAGAATTTGCAGTAGGCTCATCAAGAACATCCAGAAGAATGACATCTGGTAGACCGAGTCTGATGAGACCCTTAGCCTTCCAATCCTTGATCTCCCAATCTGCTTGAGATATCATTGCAGGTCTCACTTCAAGTGAAGTAGCCTCCCATGGATTGCGGTCTTCAAGCATGTCTTCCATCTTGAGTTTCCACAACTCAAAATTAGTGCCATTAAATTTCTCCACCTCCATTCTACTGTATGAGGAACCTGCCATCTCAATCTGCAAATAAGATTTAGAATGCTCTGCACAAAAAACTCGCACTCAACTTGAGATTAGCTCAAAAAACCCTACCCAAAAACTAGGATCAAAATTTGATTAGGCTTTGATACCACTTGTAAGGAAACTCAGGTGCGGAAATAGCTTCCTACACTAATCTCTATAGGAAATTATTATGCAAATTATTTTAAATCCTTACAATTTCAGATTCAATAACTACTTTAACAATGATATTACAACCACATACCATGCATACAAAAAATAGATAATGACACAATGATTTACCTTGGGGAAAACCTTTCGGTAAAAAACCCTAGCACTTGAAAAACTACACAATGTGTTATCTTCAACACAACGGTTACAACACACTTGTAATGCAAGTTCTTTCAGGAGACAATCGACACTCTAAGACAAATCTAGTAGCACTAGATCATACAAACAATACACTTGTATTTGTATCCTTTTTTGTAACCCTAAAAAATACTTATATCATGCACTTTCCTTTTTAGGGAAACTTCCAAGGATAGCCATATTAGGGTTTTACCATTCTCTGAGTTTTCAAGGCGATGACCTGAACCCCATGATTGTGGAAGAGTGTAAAGTACTCAGCTTTATCAGTTGCCACATGTCTTGCATGTCTTCACCTATCATTAAAATCTCCTAGAAATAGCTCTTATGTGTCATAGGAATCTATCATAACCATTTCAGCCATGATCTCCTTACAAACAATTCAAGATGCTGACACATCAAGTGTAGTGACACATCAACATGCCAACTAGACATGTACACTCACACTTAATTACATTATTTGCAAGAAAATACATTTTATAAAACAAATAATAAGAATAGGAATTTTCTAAGGTTGAGACACCTTATTCCTAACAGAAAATAGCCTTCAAGACCACTAATGTATTATATGAATGCCTTGTTATGCCATTTGGCCTCTCTAATGCTCCGAGCACATTCATGAGGCTCATGAATGAGGAGCTCAAGGACTTCACAGGGAAGTTTGTGGTAGTATATCTTGATGATTTACTCATATTTAGTAAGACAAGAGAGGAGCATATCAAACATGTAGAGGTAGTATTGAAAAGGTTGCATGAGGAGAAATTGGCTATCAACCTTGAGAAGTGTGATTTCTTCAAACAAGAACTAGTCTACTTGGGCTTTGTAGTGTCCAAGGGGTCTTTAAAGATGGACAAAGACAAAGTTTCTTCTATCTTGATCTGGCTTCCACCTACCATAGCCACTCAGGTAAGGAGTTTCCATGGCCTTGCCCAATTTTATAGGAAGTTTATTGGAAATTTCAGTGGGATATGTGCACCATTGATGGATGCAATAAAGGGTGGGGTCAAAACTAAGTTCAGATGGACAATAGAAGCATGGAAAACCTTTGAGTTGTTGAAGAAACAAGTGGCTACTCAACCATTCCTACAATTGCCAATCTTTGAGAAGTTGTTTACCATTGAATGTGATGCTAGTGGAAAGACAGTAGGGGGTGTATTGAGTCAAGAGGGCAAACCAATTGCCTTCTTTAGTGAAAACCTGAATGAGGTTAAGAATAAATACTCTTCTTATGATTTGGAACTAGATATTCTCTAGTTCAATCTTTGAGAAAGTGGAGGCATTATCTATTGCCTAAGGAATTTGTGGTATTTACTAAAAATCAGGCTCTTAGTTACATTAACACACAAGAGAAGCTAAGCAATAGGCATTTGAAGTGGATGGAGTACTTGCAAGAATTCACTTTCACTATAAAGCACATGAAGGGTAAACTTAATAAAGTGGCAGATGCCTTAAGCATGAGATTTTTGATAGTACAAGAAGTCCAATTGAATAGCATTGGGATTGATTTAGAGATCTCTACAAAGTAGATGAGGGTATTGGTGAGGCCTATAAGGTATGTGTGGATTTTGAAAATCATTTTCATAGAAAGTTCTTAGATTTTACTTTGCAAAATGGATTATTGTTTAAGGGTAATCAGTTGTGTGTATGTAAAGAGTCAATGAGGATGAACCTCATATAGGAGAAACATAATGGTTCTCTAAGTGGTCATTTTGGTAAGGACAGAACCTTGAAACTAGTCCAAAGCTGGTGAAAGATGTCACCAAGTATGTGGAACAGTGGGTTGTTTTCATGAAGGAAAAAGGATGAATGAGTAATGAAGGGTTATATCAGCCTCTATCAATCCCTAATAGGCCATGGGAGTGTGCGAGTATGGATTTTATTGTAGGATTACCCAAGACTAAACAGGGGTATGATAGCATTTATGTAGTTGTTGATAGATTTAGTAAAATGGGGCATTTAATCCCATGTAAAACTACTAATGATACTAGCCACATTGCTTATTTGTCTTTTAAAGAGATTGTGAGGATTCATGGTCTTCCTTTGAGCATAATCTCTGATACGGATGTGAAATTTATGAGCCATTTTTGGTGGACATTGTAGTCAAGATTGGGAACTAATATATCTTTTGGTTCATCTTACCACCCTCAGATAGATGGAAAAAATGAGGTGGTAAATAGGGTGCTGGGTAACCAGTTGAGGTGCCTAACTAAGGAGTATGGGTAGATGGGATGTGGTCATTCCCCAAGAAGAATATGCTTACAATGATAGTAAGAATAGGATGATAGGAAAGAGCCCATTTGAGGTGGTTTATGGGATGCACCCAAGGGGTGTTTGTGAGCTCAGAGATCTTGGAGGTATGGAGTATAGAAGTAGCCATGTAGAGGACTTCACCCATACTATGAAAGAGATACAAGACCAAGTTAGAAAGAATATCCAAGACAGTTAACAAAAGGTGAAAGCAAAAGTTGATGAAAAGAGGAAGGATGTTAAGTTTTAGGTGGGTTACTATGTCATGGTCCACTTGAACAAATCTAGGATGCAAAAGGGAGTACCTACTAAGCTTCAAATGAAGAGGGTGGGACCTTGTACTATCTTGGCCAAATATGGGGCCAATGCCTACCAAATAGATTTACCTATAGAATTGAACATTTCTTCTACTTTCAATGTACACGATTTAGTTCAGTTTAAAGGGCCATTAATTGAGATTCCTTAGAAAAATTAGGGGGTACAGAGTGATGTTGAACCTGGGGTGATATCTACTCCACAACAGCTAGTAGCAAAGACAGTGTTGGACTCAAGAGTTTAGAAGACTAGACACAAGGTGTATATGGAGAACCTTATCAAATGGAAGGATAGGATAGAGTTATAGACCTCATGGATTGCAGAGGTATATTTCAAGAAGGTGGGCATCTCAGAGGATCAACTGTCCATAGGAGTGACATAGCTTTTCATTTTGGGGGAGTATGGTGCAGGAGCACCTAGGTGTGCTAGTTGATATAATGTTACCTAGGTATTCTTATATTTTTTTTATCTTGTAGTGGTTCTAGCCAGACCACTAAGTGAATAAAGGGACCACGTGTCCTAATATGTAGAGTGTTAAGTAGGTGGATGTGTCTTGTTAGGTGCTTAGAGACCTTTGTGTCCATTTAGGCCCAATAGGAAGAATTTGGTATTTTGTTTCCAAATGAGTCAAACAAGTGAATAGAGGTCCTATTTGATTTTATTTCATCCTAATTAGGGGTCTAGACAAGTTTGGACAAGGTTAGACAAAGTTTGGATACCATAGCTAGAAGTTGCAAAAAGGTGTCAATGTTGTCATTGAAAACGTTGACAATTTTTATGACAAGAATGCAATTTCAAAGAAATTAGTTCCTTAGCTGTCTGAAATCAGTTTCTTAGTGCTTGGGTCAACTATATAAGACCATCCTCGAGTTTTTGGAAGGGTTGGAAAGTTGGAGTAACTTTGTGTATGGACCGTGTAATGCAATAACAGTGATTGTTTGTGTGTTTTGAAGTGAACAGGTGGTTTAATGGATTAAATTTACTATTGTAAGATTTTTTTAGTGTAAAGTAGGTTGTTTCAAGACTTCTTGTGGTGTTAGTTTGTGTGATTCAATATTTTTAGTTGCTTGTACAAAATCTTTTAAATTTGGTCCAGTCGCTGGTTTGATTTTGAGTATTGTCTACAAATGGGGTCATAACTCCATTTTCCACCATGGCACTTGCACAAGCTCTTGGATTATGTTGGTTGACACCATGTCCATTGTATAAAGTGAATAAGGGGCCTTGGAAGTCACGACAGCCATTTTTAAGGTGATTCCCTAGGTGAGCCACTGAGGCATGGCTAGGGATCGCCAGTAGTTGTAGAGGCATTTTGGTGGATTGAAAGCAATCATAGCTTCAATAAAATCTTGGAGAGGAGTAGGGTGGTGTGTTATGAGGTCTCAAGGTGAGGGGGAAGATTTTATGAATTTTTTTTGATAGCAAGAATGGAGTTTCTATCAGACTGGTTTTGAAACCCTTAAAACCCTTATTTTTAGCCTTGATTGTAGCCAGAGCTGTACGGATAGCTTGGGAACCCTAGACCTAGAAAATCTCTAGTTTCATGGAAAAGGGTATCTGAATCCTATACTTTTTTGGACACTTGTTAAGAAATTTTGTGAGTTATTGTAGGAAAGGTGACTAAGTAGGGTTGATTGCTTGTAGCCCTATTTGTGAAGCAATTATGGAGTTTCTTGGAACTCGATTAGGGTTCTGATGTAAAGTGTGCTTACAGGTGATGGAAAGGGTCATGTGAACATCTTGGAAACCCTAATCCTCTCTGTGGATTGAGAATTAGCCAATTTGGTTCAGATGGAGCATTTTAGGCAAATGAGGCAAGAAAGGCCATTTGAGGTCTAGAAGGAAGTTTGTAAGTTTTTTGTTCTACATAGTGGTGTCCACTCGTTAAATGGATTAGGATCTTGTGATAAGAATCCTAAGGAGCCTAGGGATAGTGAAAGAACCCTATTAGGTCAATAGAGTGACCTAGAAGACCCCAGAGGAGGTCTAGGAGGAAGCAAGACTAGTGCTACATCATTGTCTTCACTGCAAGAAAACCTAGAAGATCTAGAAGAAAACTAATATTGCCTAAAGAAGATAAAGAAGAAGATATAGTCACATTAAATAAGCTACCACCTACCTTTGAGCAGAATATCTATGAATTTAAAGGAGGTAGTGGTATGGGATCTCTCAAATCACTAAAGTATGCTTCCAAAACAAAATATGAGGAGAAGGTGATTAAGGATTCATTAGTAGAGAAGATGACAATATGGAAGTATGATCCATCTCAATTGAAAAGCCATATGACTAAAGACCTTCACAAGGAAATCACCATTCACTGGAATAATGTAGTTCAGATTGAAACAGACATCAGAAAGAAAACCTTGAAATAAGTCATGCCTACTATGACTGGTAAAGAGGTAAAAGATGCTATGACTAAGTATCAGAGTAATCACACTCCAAGGTTTAGGACTTTTCAAATCTTGAGAAAGAAAATAGAGGATGTTGTGCAGTCAGCAACAAAGATATGGAAGTCATTTTTTGTTGACAAGGGAGATGATAAGATAGAAGAATAGAATACAGACGCTCATGTATAGGTCAAAGAAGAAGAGTTACGTGAGGTTCAGAACATTGAAGAATCTAATGCTGAACATATAGCAGTATAAGTGATGGAATCCTTTCCCCAAACACTTATTCAGAGCATCTTATCTCTAAGCAAGGAAAAGACCACAGAGTATACATCAAGACTAGTAGGAACCGAGCATCAGACTCTACCTACTACTTGGCCAAGCTAGACCGAGTCACGTGACACTATGAATTTTTCTATAGTTACTATTGATTCTTTAGTTGCTGCATTAAAAGTTAATGACTTACATCAAATGAACACTAAGGACAAGGATGAGGATGGAAAAGGTAAGGAAATCATTCCTTCACCTAATCCCAAGGTCAAGGGTAAAGAAAAGGAAATAATAATTGACGATGTTGACCTCTAGGAAGATATTGTGATTCCAATTTGGGATCTTTCCAACCTGACAGCTGAGCAGATGGACATCATTGGGGAGATATGGAATAAAAGAGAAAAATAGCAGAATCTCCGAGTAGAGAAAAAAATGAATAGAGTTCTACAGGACATCAAAGGTATTTTCCTAGATTCATTAGAGATTGAAGTCAATGAAGAAGAATCTATAATGGACCAAATTGTTGACATAGTCCACAAATTTAATCATGATCCTAGTGGATAGGAGAAATTATTGCAAAAGGTAGAAAGAAAATTTAAGTATAAGGTTCTAGAGAATTTTGCAGGAAAGATTGCAATAGATCAAGTAAAGCTAACAACTATCATTAGCTCTCTAGAAACTACTGTGAATAATGTTGTGGAATTATTTGTAAAGTTGAGTGACACTTCCAACTTTACCATGGAAATAAAGGTAAAGGTGACAAAGATTGACACAGATTTGAAGGCAAGTGCAAACCAGTTGGCACTTAACCCTAGTTTAAGTTTAGCACACTTTGTAAAGATCAAGTATATGGCTGATCTACAAGCAGAGCTAATGAAGGAAGAAGGAAGAACAAGGGAATCCCTATCAGCCATATAAAGCCAACTCCTTCTTCATGTGGATGTCATGCAAACACATATTTCTCATGCACAGAAACTCATCCATGATAACAACTTTTCAGTTGTAGAGCTTATGATGGAGTTGTTTGCAGAAATTCAGATTGAGTTGCACATCCTGAAGGTGTTGCAAGACAATTAGGACAAGACTTTGTCTCAAATTTTGAAGGTACATAGTGATTTCCTTTCATATTTTGGTATTACCTTGTAGATATGCCTTTCAGAATTTGAGTCAAAAACAAGGGGGAAAGTTATGATAAGTGTTTTTGTCACTAATGCCAAAGGAGGAGATTGTTGACCTTATGGCATGGTAAAAGCACAAAGTTGTGTCACGTTTCAGGACCACTTATCAGCACAGCTAAATATGAGTATTTCTAAATAAAATTTAATTTTTGTCAAACATATGGTCTAGCTAGATTCATCCTAGCTAAGCTAGATAAGTGGTTAAACTTTTCCAATTGGAAATGTCCATTAAATGCATGTTTTATACCGATTACCAAAGAAATAAAATTATTTCAGAAATAGATGTTTCAATAACCCCTACTCTTTTTAATGATATCTTTAAAAAATATTTAAAAATACCCTTTTTTAGAGCTTAGAGTCAAGATTATCGTCATATAAATTTTATAGTATTTTGATTAGATGTAATGTATCATAATTTCAAAATACAACAAGTAAGTATTTTAACATTCAAGAAGATGTTGCTTCAAATAAATAAATAAAATAGTAAATCATATCAAAAAACATTTAAAATTTTTATTTAACACTAGAGGAGAGAGTCTTCTTAAAGAATATGTAATTTTTTTCCTGAATGGTGTAGATTTGTTAGGGGAAATTTGGTGGGAGATGTAAACTATCGATTTCAGATAAGTTCAACTCTGAGCAGTTATAACAGAGAAAATATACATTGAAAACCAATCTTTCTTATTTTCTACACTATCTATACATTTTATCTATGAAATATTTTGAAATCAGAGAAAAAATAGATTATTTGCATATACTTGTTTGGTGGGAACTAGACCCTAGATTTTCAGCAGTTTTCAGCAATTGAAAAATGGACTTCAAAAATTAAAAAACTATGTCAATTCTTGTTCAAAAAAAATTTAAAAAATTATAGGCATAAACTTCATCAATTTTTACACATTTCATAAGTTTACATAATCCTCAAATTGTAAATACAAATGCCACTTGTTATGTTGTTAAAGTTGAACAATTTGCATGTTGTGGTCCTTTTCCTTTATAAAAGAGTGACACATATTGTCAATTAGTGCCAAAACACTTAGTCATTTATATGATTATAGTGTTGACCGAGCCAACGGTTTGAAGTGTTACCCAAGGTAAAGAGGTTGTAGTGTCAACCAAGCAGTTAGTTCAGAACAGTATCACCCGAGTCACTAGTGTTACTCGAGTTACCATCTCCAAGTCATCAATGTGGCCCGAGCACCCAGTGTTAACTGAGTGCTAGAGTTTTTGATTCATTGTGTCGCCAGACTATTAGTATATCACCTAAGTGGATTACTGGACCTAAGTATCAGTATTGGGCTGACATAGTTCATATTGGCTGATACTATTTTCTATGATAGTAACTGACTTGTAGAGGTAATTGAGTTGGATAAGATATATATGTAAGATACTTTGTTTATCCAAATATCAAGAAAGAAGAAAGAAAGAGTATGGATATATGAATGTGACTATGAAGTGGCAGATTTATTAAAAGGCTACAACATTATATAGGAACAACAGAGACTCATCTATTACATACATGTGATCAGTATTATTTCAAAGGATCTTATTAAGCAAATCAGAGTTGCATAGCAGATCATTCACTGGTTCATCCTAACAGGTGTATCAGCAAAATCATTTAACAGGGTGGACTTAACAGTCCGTATCAAATCTCCTAATAGAGTGCATACTTTACTCTATTATATAAATCCTTTCACAAGGTGGACCTAACAGTCCTTATTGCTCCTAACATGGAAGACTATCAGAAGTGGTCAATTGTAAGCCTTAACTGACCAAATTTATTACAGTAGTACTAAACCTTTTGGATACCATCCCCACCCAAGTTGGAATTTCTATTTGGAAGGTTTCTGGGTAACCAAATATTCTGTCAAGTTTTATGAATGATTATTACTTTTATGTTCCATGCATGCAATCAGATTAGACAATCTAATAAAGGATAAAAGTGATAAGTTTTATTGGTTCCTGATTCACCCCCCCCCTTAGTCACCTAGCCTGTAATATATTTCCAACACTAAGTTGTTTAGGTCCCCGTGTTTTTGGTCTATGGGGTATATCACAAGGGAAAGACCAAAATCCTATAATTTCTAGTATCCATGTATGTTATTAATAGTTCTATTTTCATATGGAAATGTCCTGGTGGATTCATTTCCATAGTGATACTAGATACCTCCCATTTATACATAGTAGATACCATGGTAATGATAGTGATATATAATCTAGTAGTGCTTCACAGTTCAACTAGTGGTGGTAGAATTTTTAGTAGTTTTCAACAATTCTGTTTTATCTAAGCAACCCTTAAGCATTTATATTGGTTGATATTGTATAATAATAGTAGCCACTTATGAGGGTAAGTTATCATTAGTAGTTATTTTTAGTTTTAAAAATAAATGGGAATGTGTCGTTTCTTACATAATTGCATGTTAGATCTAAGGTAAAGTTTATACGAGTCTTTATAGCCTTCTATAATAATCTCTTAGGAAATGGGTAAATTTTATTTTTTTATTTTTATCTTTAATAATTTTTAAAATAATATGTTTAAAATTGAAATTTGTACGATGGAAATTTTTAAAATAGATTGTGGAAATTATTATGTTGAAATTTTTAAAATAACTACGTGTTAGATAAAAAAATTTAAAAAATAAAAAAATTATTAAAAGATTGTATTTAATTACAATTAGTTTAATATATTCTTTAATAAAATTATTAAAACTATAATAGAAAGAATGACAATAATAGGATTTCTATTGAAGTTTTAGAAATTGATTGAAAATAAAAAAATTTTCTTAAATAAATAATGATTATTTGTAACATTATAATAATTATTATCAATGATTAATGCAGTTAATCTTTGCCAATTAATTAATCTTTATTTTGATTTATATTATTTTAATACTTTAAAAATAATTATGGTTCTTAAAATTATGTGTCTATTGTATAATTGTTTTTTATGATTTTTATGGAATAGCCAAAACAAAATAATGAAATCATCTAGAACTACATATTTGCATGGATGGGAATTATTAAATAAACTCGATATCAATTAGTCACAAATAAAACTTATTGCCTATTAATTTAACATGCACATTATTCTGTTATTATTTGTATAATTAACACCTACAATTTTGTTGAGCACTATAGATTTTGGGGTGTGGGGTGAATCACGATATGTTGAAACTTTAATCAATTAAAATAAACAAATATTAGATAGGAATTTCACTGTGTACTAGATTCAAACTAGATGTTGAAGATTCACAATTTATTTATAAATTTGCTCTTACATTATTTATGATGAAAATTGTAAGATTGCATCCCACAAAAATGTAACATACAATTGAAACTAGCTGAAAATCATGGTCATTCATAAAGCTTATTGCAACCACTCTTCCAATAACACCTCATTGGGAAACTCTCATATCATGATAATAAATGTATTGTAGACAAAGTTTGTTTTTTATAGCAGAAGCAATGGTAACATTGCTTGTATTATTTATTTGTAAGATTATATATTTGATGATAAGACTTATTAGCAATAGATAATGTGATGGAATATTTCTTCAAAAGACTCTAATTGATTTCCCAAAACAGATGAGAGCATTTATAAATTTATTGAATAAGATCTATATCTAAATCTATGATACAATGATTATTTATTCAAATTATCATTCAATTTATTTATATACTAGCAATTGCATTGTTGGTGTGCAATGGCCAAGCCGAATATATGTAGATGTGTTTTTTTTTTTATGGAAATCAATTATTTAAAGTTCTATTATTTATAGAAATACTTATATTTATATTTTTTAATAAGGTTTTTTTATTAATTAACGATTATAAAGTAGTTTTATTTAGTAGAATAATAAAAGTAAATTTCATTTATATTTACAACTAACTTATTAAAATTTTATTCTCCATAGCAAAATGGAGTTGTAGAAATGATGAACATGACATCGATTAAGAAGGCTAGGAGTATGTTGACTTATGTTTTCCTTGAACAAAGGTTTTAGGATAAAGTTGTTGACATTACTTTATACATGATTAGCATGTCTTCTTCATTAGCTCTTGTTGATAAAATGCTTCTCAAATAATTGTGGAGTCATCAAACTTCATTGACAAATCTTAAACTTTATGTCCATGAGGCATATGCATATGTGCCAAAGGAGAAGTGAAAAACGTTGGAGAAAAAATCTATGAAATGTATAGTCATTTCCTATATTCATGGTGTGAAAGGATATAACCTTTGGGACCCTATTGCATAGAGGGTAATATATAGTAGAATTTTTATTTTAGAGAATCTACGCCTCATTCTATTACATTGTAGTTTGAAGAAACTAAATGAAATATTTTATTCAACTACATTCTATGAATGAGAAAGTTGAATCAAGGCCCTTAGGTAGACAAGATATTGAGGAGAGATTATCTAGCTCTAAAACTTTAGAAGAGGAAGAAGAACCTCAAACTTATCTTGTTCAAAGGTATACAAGGGAAAAAAAATACCTATAAGGTATTCTCCTAATGATTGGAGATGTAATTTTTCTTTGAATACTAGTGTGGATGAACTAATATCTATAGAAGATGCATTAGGTATCAATGATGTGAAATCCTATAGAATTTATATTGATGAAGAAATGAGAGATTTGAAAAAGAATAGGACATGGGACCTTGTATCATTGTGTGAAGTGTGAAAATGTGTTTCTTGCAAATGGATGTTCATGAAAATTATTATTTTTGATGGATGCAATGAGAAGTATAAATAAAATTTTGTTAAGAAAGGCTAAGCTTATGTTGAGGGTGTTGATTATGGTGAGATATTCTCTCCTACTGCAAAAATGACATCCACTAGATTTTTTCTTTCTATTGTTTCTTCTTATTATTTAGAGGTTGAGAAAATGAATGTGAAAACTACCTTCCTTCATGCCAATTTGGAGGATGATATTTTTATGACGTACCTAGAGTAGTACATGGTAGAAGGTAAAATTAGTTTAGTTTTTAAATGTAAAATATATTTGTATGGTGTAGCAAAAGCTCATATGATGTGGTACAATAAATTTGATACATGTGTGTTGATCTTGGGATTTGAGAATTCTAAATAAGATTGTTGTTTTTATGATAAATTTGATAGTGGTAATTTCTTGTACATTACATTTTATGTTGATGATATGTTATACATTGGTGAAGGAAGATTTATGATTGGAAAATTAAGTCTGAACTTGTTACTAAATTTGAAATGAAAGATATTGGTTCTAACAAAATACTTTTTTGGGATGGAAATTCGCAAAGATAGAGTGAACATAAATATATGGCAGACCAGAAAAAGTATGTGAAATCATTTTTTTAGAGGTTCAACATGTTGAATCATATACTATTATATGTTCCTTTTATAGTTGGAATGAAGTTTTTTATTTTTGATTAACGAATATCTACACCAAAGATGGAAGACATGAATAGGGTACCTTACCACAACGGATTTGGAAGTTTGATGTATGTTATGGTTTGTACTAGACCAAACCTTTCCTAACCAATGAGAGTTCTTTCTTGAAATATGTGTAATCCTTGTAGAGTTCATTTGGACATAGTTAAAGAGACTTTATCTATTTTAAGGTTACCTCAGTGCACTCTTTGTGTTGAATAGGTCGAATAACTGAGATGGGGAAGGGGGGTGAATTATTTATTCCCAGACTCAAGATGGGAAATACTAGGGAGAAACTAATTCTCATGAAAAGAACACCAGTTAAGGTGACACCGGTTAAGGTGATTTTTACAAGTGATCACTATCAGTTTTCTCAGTGCAATGAAGCCTCAAAATCAGTTGGGCTAACTGCCCAGAAAATAGAAAGGCTCACTACCAATACAATTAGGCTCACTCTTAGTATAAATAAGCTCACTTCATGAATATAAGAAATGAAAATGAATCCACCACTGAAATAAGCATCACAAATAATCAGTGACATAGAAATGATGTTGCAGTCAACTATCAGTTGCACCAACTCACATATACATTAGTACACATATATTCCCTTGTTAGATTTGCATTCACTTCTTCCAGATCTCACAATCTTTATTTTTAAACACAACGTCATAGTCATTTTCACACATCTGTCCAACAATCAAAATATTATGACACAAACCCTTCACATAGTAAACCTTTTCAATGTTATACTTTCCATCAAAAGTAATAGAGCCAATCCCAAGAATATATGTTGCCTTATCATCACCAAGTCTAATAGGACCACCATCATATTTCTCAAGTGTTACAAATTTTATTTTATCACCGGTCCTATGATTTGAACATCCATTTTCAATAAACCATTCATTCTTATTTCTTCTAAAAAATAATTAAGTCTCAATTATTATCATTAAATTTCATGCAAATGTTTAAAATATAAAATCTAGGTTTTTCTTGTTTTGCTAAAAATAAATAGTCTTCTTGATATGATTCATCATTTGATATACTACCATCTTCATTAATATAGTAGGCCTTCTTATTGAAAATATTAAACCTTTGTCGGTTAGCCTTTTCTAGACACCTAGTTTCTAAAAGACCAGTCTTTCCACATCTAAAGCATTTGAAGTGGTAATATGTACCTTTTTATTTTCTAGTACCTTTCTTCATCTTTCTTTAGAGTTTAACTTCCATCTCATCTAAATCATCATCATCTAGATCTTCCTCTATCTTTTTATCTTTAAAGGCTATCTCTAATTTGTTCTTGTCTTTTGTAAATTTCTTCAATTCAAATATGGTTAGGGTTCCAAAAAACTGTTCTTTGGTAAACTTCTTCAGATCATAAAATTCCTCAATATCTTAGATATTTTCAATGTAGCTCTCTAGTAAGGTCAACAAGATATTCTCCATCACATCTTTATTAGTAATAGTACCTCCTTGATTCTTTACTTCATTTACTGCACTTTCAAGCCTGTAAAACTAACTTGCAATATCTTTACCTTCTTTCATTCTTAGGTTTTCATATTGACACTTAGCTATTAGCTTCTTAGATAATTTACTATAGAATTCTCTTCATAGAACTATTTTAATTTTTCCAAACCTTCATAGGAAGTATTCAATGAAATAACCATATTCAACTCAGTTTTTAATAAAACACTAAATATTTCATACCTTTCTTTATCATTCTCCTTATATGCTGAAATTTCATCTAGAGTAGTAGATCCATTCTCAGATGCAACATACTTTGTCTCCACAACTTTCTAAGTTGTGTTACTAATTGATATCATGTATCCTCTCATATATAATTTCTAGAAACTATAATTGGACCCATCAAACATACGGATAAACAATCTATGTGCCATCAGATCAACCTCAAGTGGTTAATCTCTCCAAAGGAACCAAATATCTTATACCAATTGTTTAATATGACGAATAAATAAGAAGGGGGAAAAATAAATTATTCCAAAACACTTTACACAAACTCTACTAAGCTAATAAATACTTTAAGCAATGAAAACTTATAACAGATATAAACATGAAAGAAAAAAACATCAAAATTGTGAACACACTAGAATTTACATCGAAACCCAAGATGGGAAAATCCTCAAAGAAACTAATTCTTATATGAAAAGAACAATGGTTAAGTTAAAAAAAGTTAAGCTGAATTTTACAAGGGCTCACTTCCGGTTTGTTTAGTATAGGTAACGCTCACTCCTAGTTGAGCTAACTACCTTGAAAATAGAATGGCTCACACTCAATATAATTAGGCTACCTACTAGTACATATAGGCTAATTTCTAGAATATAAGAAATTAAAATGAATTTGCCACTAGAATCACTTGCACCAACAATAAAAAACATAGAAATTATCAAACAATCAACTATTGGTTGTACCAACTCGCATATACATAAGGTTACAGATATTCCTTTGTTAGATTCACATTCACTTCACATAATACTTGTGTGTAGGTATGATACAATAAATAGATCATTTCTCTCTTATACCATTTCATGCCAACAACAAGGTTGACCTAATTAAATTTGAAATAGTTCATACCAACGAATTTGTAAGGAATGAAATGTGAACCTCCTCACTCAATACAACACGCCTCACTGACAATAGTAATCTACACTATCAATGAGATCTTTAGAACCAACATATAGGATATATATGTTACAATGCAAAATACTTGAACTGAAGCGCAATGACCACTTTCCATATAGGATGAAGCCCAAACAAGTGAACCACAATATGTTACAAGATAAATGAGAACAACACCAATATGGCTAAGGATAAATCTTTACAACACATCAATTGGAGCACAATCTACTAGATCACCAAAGTATCCAATCCACACCAAAGCATAGGGTATGTTGATATCAAAAAAAATTATTAATGACAAAAATAAAGATAGCATCAACCTCACATTCTAACACTTTGTGTTGTCATGATTATTTGATACAAGACTAACTTTCTCTTGATATTCATGTTTCTGTGCATTTAGATTGGCTAGGAAGTATTGATAGTAGAAGATCCACCAATGCTTATGTGGTTGCATTATTAGGTGGTGTAATTAGTTAGATAATTAAGAAACACACTGTGGTTTCATTATCCACTATTGAAGTTGACTATATTCTATCTATTCATGCTTGTAAAGAAGCCAATTTCCTTAAGAGACAATGTCCAAATATTAGAATAAAAGGAGCAGTGATAGTTTGTTGTGATAGTCAAAATGTAATCTTCCTAAAAAGAACCCAAGTTTTTATGCCAGAACCAAGCACATTGATGTTTAGTATTTCTTTTCCAGATATATGGTTGACGATGGGAAGATGAATATGATTAAGGTAGAGAGTTTGATAAATGTTGCAAATTAATTAACAAAGTTCATTAGCATAAAGAAGTGCAAATTTTGTTTGAAGTATATGAACCTCACGGATCCTATAAATTGAACTACGGTGTAGTTATTCCCTTTTCTCTTACAAGGTCTTTTGTAAAGTGGGAGATTGTTGGGAAAAGTTTCATAGCCTTGAATTTATATACGGTTAATATTTTTAGTAATTTTTCATTTGAGCATGGTTTTTCCCCATTCTTTCCCCAAAGGACCAGTTTGGTTAGACAATAATGATGGTTAGTTTTTGTTCCAATATAATGTCAAGTTTTGAAGATCTTCAAGTTTGCTTTATTAAAAATTGCTAGAAAAATACTATAAAGGAAATTTCAAAGGGTATAGAGGCTCTAAAGTGGGTAAAAAATATTGCTAAATATTATATAAATTTTGAAGTAAATAGATCTTGTTGCAAGCTTTCTAATGCATTAAATGGTTTGCCAATTAGACACCCATTTTGAAAGTTATGACCTGTAGAAGCTTGGTCTCCTAACATACAAAATGTAAAAATATGTTGAAAACTTAAAATGAGCTTTAAAAAGGAGTTACATGTTTTGGTGTGTGTGGTGACACATCATAGGAAATTTTAAATTAGAGATAGTGGGCACCATTTTATTAGTGGTTTTCATCCCTTGGTTTCGTAACACTATGTAATAATGTTTTGTATTGCATCTCATATTTATTAGGTGCATGAGATGGAGGGTGCATGTAAGAATATTATACCTTTTCAGCCACCTTTGGGTCTCTTTTTGGTGATACTCATGAATGAAAATTTCCTTGCAAGTATATATTGTAATTGATTATTGATCTCCAAATAATATATTGGGCAACTTCTGCAGTGTGGGGTTCTTCTGTTGACAGGGTTTTCCCCATGTAAAATATTGTGTTGCGTTATGCATGTTGTTTCATATTATTTATGTTGAGTTTCTCTATCTATCTATCCTAAATAGTTACAGTGCAAAGTTTTCCTTGAAAGGAGGAGTGATATATCAAAGATATAGTCAAAAGATATTTTAGTTTTTCCCTTGGTCATTGATGTCAATGGGAGAGAGAAGTATAGATTGTATTTCATCTGCTTGGTAATTTGTCATGGGTTTTCCTTTAATGACAAAGGGGGATATTGTTAGCATTTTATGTTTAATGTTGTTATCGATATAAGCCTACAGTGTGCATTGACATCAACCTATTAAATATTTATATAATTCAAGTGTTGTCCCCACTAAAGAAATGTGTCATTTGCATATGGGGAGCTGAAATATGAAAGAAAGATAATTTGAAGTCGAGCATTGATTATTTAGGTGTTGCTTTCATGTTTGCTAAATTATAGTGTATATGTAGAAGCCAACAAGTAGGAGAAGTTGGTCTGAGGAGGAAATAGTATTGGAATTCATTATGCAAGAATTCTCTACATTTCTTTGCAAAACAATTTGGTAGCCTATGGTTTTTTTTTGTGTAATGTATGGTTATTAAGAATAGTTAGAAATAGTTCAGAGAATACTCTGCATTACTCCAAATTGATTATTCTAGGTGCATAGTTTGATCAACACATTGCTAATATCTATGTAGTGTTATATTTTAGATACCTTGTGTTGGTTTTCTCTACAAGTGAATTTATGCAGTTCTATTTTTGACATTTTTGTATGTTCTAGTCTCTGACAAACATAGTTAATTTTGGTGACTTCATTTATGTCTCATTGGTTTTGATATGCTTAGGAGAAAGTGTTAAGAGTGTGATATGGATCTTTTCATGTGCATTGGAGAATATTTTTGGACTGACAAATAAACATATTCTTATGTTTTTCTACTCATTACATTTGGTGCCAACTTTGAATAGATTTTACAGTGTGTGTGGTTTGATTAAATCATTTATTAAATATGCACGGTGATTTATTTATGTCCCCTTAATCTCATGGGGTGGACTACATTGTTTGTAATTTTTTTGGTGGCTAACTCTACATGTAAATAATACTTATCAAGCTTTGTGGTCAATATAGTTGTAGTTTAGATTATTAATTTGATATAGGTAGATGTGTGGATGCTTGATTTAAAGTTTTGATTGAATTGGATTGTATTTGTTGGAAATATTGCTACAATGTAGACAATTGTTATTTTGACATTGATGTCAAACCTTAACTAGTGAGACTATTGTTGTATGTTTGAGTACCTTATACAGTGATTGATGAAGATTTGAAAAGAATGGGATAACAAGAAGACCAAGGAAATGGTTGAGTTATGACTATACACTAGGGTACTTGATCATTTGGTACTTTGGCATAGTGATACGTTGTTTATCTAGCACTGACAGTTCACTGGAAGGTCAATGATGGGAAAAGCAAAGTTGATGTCGAGCAAAGTGAAAGTCAATGCCGAGAAAAGCAAAGATGATGCCAAGCGCCAGTGAAATGCCAAGGGAGACAATGAAATGTCAAGCATTAGTATTTTGTTTATTGATGAGATTTGAGATGTATGGCCGACATAATTTATTTTATTGGGATATGCATTATTAATTAATATTGGTCCATATTCATTTAATGCATGGGAAACCATTATTAGCATATGGATTCAATGGTTAATTAATGACTGTATTGGAGAAGTAAATTAAATGAAAAGATGGAAGGATCTGTTGGATCTGACCTAACCTAAGATCTGCGATCTTGATTAAGTGGAAAAATATTTATCTGACCTAGATGAAGAGGTATAATATAACCTACTGTGGTTATTGTTATAGTATCCAAGTGCAAGGATAAGTTGAATGAAAAAGTGTTGCATGGTTAATTGACTGATTGGCAAGACCTAGTAGAGAAGGCTGAGCAGAGAAGAAGAGAGATTGCTTGACAGATTTCCAAGAAGATCTGAAGTTTGAGATGAGAATGGAGGCCACTCATAGAATTAGCATTAGAGCTGAAACTGGATTTGGGTTTGAAAAGTAAGTTGTATGTATTAGATAACAACTGCTGATTACTTTCTAACCAATGTAACAGTTCAAATCCTTTAACCAGGTTGACCTGACAGTCACTATATAAATCCTTTGAAAAAGGTGACATTCAGATTGGAATGTTCTAAGTCCTCTAACAAGGCCACTCCTAACATGGTGATTAAATCCTTTAACCAAGTCACATTTGACAGTGTGTTTTGTAACCTTTAACAGGGTTGGCTCCTCACAGGGCATCACTTCAGAAGAGTAAAATTTTGGTAGCATGTTACTCGTGGTTTTTCCCATATTGGGTTTCCACGTTAAATCATGGTGTCAAAATGTGTGAATGTTATTGTTGTGTTTTACTGTTAAGTTTTTGCAAGCTTATTTCATTAGTATAGTAAACTACACACTTTTATTGTTTATTGCTGCCAAGCAGATCTGAGTTGTTGAAGTTGATTTAAAGTTTTATATGGGCACATTTAGACCTGAGGATATGTGATTCACCCCCCCCTCTCAATTATTCTAAATTTGTATTAACAATTGGTATTAGAGCTGAGTTCTCTTGAAAATTTTGAAGGTACTCGGAGATAAAGATCAAGATGTATAAAAGGGATGGACCGCAGATCAACAAGGAAAACTTTCCTGCATGGCAAAGTTTGATGAAAGTTCACTTGGCCAGTACTAGTGATTCTGCTAAATGACATATTGAAATAGTATATGTAGCCCCTACTGGAGTTTTTAATGTTGCATAAATAAGAGAGAAGCATGAACATAATCAAGCAATGCTGGAACTTACATCATCTCTGAACTATCATGAATTTGAGGACATCAAAGATTGTATTGTGTGTGCTTGAATGTGACCTCTTAAATTAGGCACAAAGCCAACATATTCCTTACTCAATCATCAAATTTGTAAAGATGAACATGAATTAACCATTTCATAAACTTGATTGAAGTGACCTATTGCCTCCTATTTAGTTGGGGTTTTTGAATTTACTCTCAAAATGAGAGCCAAAAACCTTGACCATTGGTAAAATGGAGGATTTTAAAGCATGAAAGATGAGAAAATTTCCATTAATCTAAGAATGAAAATGTCATTAATCTATTAATGAGATGCAGATTTAATCTAGAACAAGTTGCAGATTTAATTGAATTAAACTAGAAGAATAATCAAATTACATTAGCCATGAGAATGCAATTACACTAAATGAGATTTAAACTAAAATGCAACAAAAACTATGAAATATGAAATAGGTGAGACAAAAATTAACTATAGTTTTGATGCTCTACCAATTGCTCCCTAAACGAAGAAAATGAGTTCCATAATATAGAACCACCTGAGAAGGGGATGAAGAGTTTCTTGAAAAGAAATGGTTGACTCTTCATTTCCATGGAGGAAGGTGAGACAATTTTTGACGGAATTATTCAATTAAAAGAATGAATTATTGCCACATGAGTGGGTTTTCATATGGAATTATAGAATTCCTTTTGAAGGATAATTCACTCAACTAAGTAAATAATTATTTTAATTCCTTTTGATGTGTATTAGCTAAAGGGAGTGGAATTAATTTAATTTAAAAGCACTTAGGACTTTTAGAATTAAATTAATTAATCGTAGGGATTTTTAGCTAATAAACCTTGATAATTTAGGAATTAAATATAATCTGAGATTTATGCAAATTCAGGTTTTCTGCATTTGAGACCAAGTCAATTAAAGTCAATTAGGAAGATAATTTGCCTAGTACAATAGGACTTTGATGATGAGAAAATGCACCAAAATTGTTTAGAATTGTGAGGTGCCAATTTTGGGGTGTTACATTTTGCCCCTCTTTGAATTGATGTGCAAGCAGCGCATTGATTCAAAGAACAGTCTGATGTAATAGATGAATATTTTGGAAGGCTAGGTTAGGTTGCCAAGACACCAATCAGATCGGGAATTAGAACCACCTTCAGAACAAAGCATGATTCTCTGAAGTCTAAGTAAGATTGCAAAGATAACGATCCAAATACCACTTGAGAGAAGATTGGAATCAGGGTTAGATTGCCCCAATGTCCACTGATAGTTGATGAAGATTTAGGAATATCTCAAAAATCAGGGTTAGATTGCCCCAATATGAAGGTTAGCCCTCCGAGATCAAGGTTAGGTTGCCTAGATAACGGTCTAAAGAGTTTTCTTTTAGAGTCATATTCAGAATGAAGTATAAATTTTAGGAATTAGGGTTAGATTTCTCCAATACCTAATGAGATTTCAAGAATCATCTCTAGAATGAAGCTTGATCCTTGAGGATCTGAGTTAGATTGCTCAAATACCTAGAAAGATAGATGACAAGATGCAAGACATCAAGATGCCCCTAGAGATTCAAGATCATGGAATATCCAATTTTAACCATAAGGTATGAAAAACTGAATATTACCCAAGTGATGAGATGCCCCTAGCAATGGGGACTTTTGATTTAAATCAGAATGATTTGAGAATGATGCGGAAAGATTCAATGATGCAATCATCCTACCCCCTCGGGAGTGAAATCGAAAGATGACACAACAGAAAGATGATTGAGAGCGAGAAATCGCAGATAGAAACAAGATCAAATATCCAGAGAAATTAGAGGTAGATCAAGAGAAGGCAGAATCGATTTAGAGTGATTAGGAGGTCCTGTTGACTAGGTTTGACCATAGTTGACCAATTTTGACTAGAATTGACTAGAGTTGACTTTTCATGAAAATATTGCAGAAGCTGAGAAAATGATGATGAGAGATATTCTCACAAGAAAGCAGCGTCAGAAAGTTGACTGCACAAGCGTCCAATCGCATCGGTCCCAAAATATTAAAATGTAATTTCAAGCTACTTAGGAGTGTCAGATTTTGATTTCAATCATGAAAATGGATTCAGAACAGTCCATTTAGCCAAGAGTGCAATTTTCACAGAAAATAGAGCACTATTGAAAATTAGGTCAAAAGCTATATAAGGCCCAGAGGGGTTATTTTCAAATCATTATTCACCTTTGACTTCAGCGATAGCGAGAGCTCCAGCTGACATTAATAGCATTCCCGTGCATACACATCGATTCAAGTGCTCCCAATGATACAAATGGCCATCGAAGTATGACGCACGTGTAAGTAATCGAAACATGAACTTGCATTTCAATTTTTTTTATTAATTTTAGATCATTTTAGCACATTTTGAAGCTTTTAAAGGTCTTTCACATCAAGTCTCGCATGAGGAAATAGTTCCCTCACGCTGGCCTAGGTCACCCCTTGCATGAGAAATCAGATTCCTCATGCGGGTTAGGGCTTCCTCGCGCAATCTCCTTTCGCGTGCTTGCGCGATGTGCGCGCCCATGCCACGTGAGATTTCATCGCATGTGATGGAATCTCGCGTGAGAAGAGATCGTGTCTCACGTGAGGTAGAAAGCTCGCGTGGGAAAAAAAAATTCCTCGTATGGGAATCTTGCTCAGTTCAAAAAGTTGTCACTTTTTATGTTAGAGAGTCGGCCAGTTACAATGTCTCAAAACTATGTTTAGGATAGGTCCATAGTTGTATTTGTTGTCATTGCTTTGAAAAATCATCATTTTGAGGTACTGATCCAATTTTGTCGCTTTCTTTGCAGGTTGACTTCCCTGATGTCATGTTCTGGTTGCATCATCCTATCATGGGTGAGCTACTGCAGAGACTGTCAGATGCTGATGGTGCCCATATCGATGGGCTAGGATTGCCATATCTTTGTGATGCAACTGATATTCGGGTAAATCATGGTCTATTGGGTGCACTGGTCGAGCATTTCCATTCAAAGATGAACACATTCCATTTTCCGCAGGGGGAGATGATAGTCACTCCTGAGGACATTTACAGAATCCTGAGAATACCATTTCATGGGGCTCATGTAGAGTATGATACCCAACCGAGAGTAGGTACACTGGCACTAAGATCAGTCTTCTGGGATGATCTATTGATGGGTCGGGCCACCTCTTGGGAGGATTTGACGAGCCTCTACAGCGTAGATCACCCACTGGCAGTTGTGTTGGTGCTTTTCTTGAGTTGTAACCTGGTTCCAGATCGAGGTCAGCACAAATTGGCGTGCGGCTGGGGAGGCATGTTACAAAGGATGCTAGCTACACCAGTAGTGAATTTTGGATGGGGTGAGTGTATGCTCACACAGATGTATCATGAGATGCACAAGATTGTGTATCAAGGTGCACGGGCTATGGCGGCAGGAGTTGTCATTTTATAGATTTGGGCCTGGGAACACCTTCCCATATGTAGGCCAATTTTCCATGACAAATGGCAGCCCTTGGAGCCATATATATATAGGTATGCAGGTCCCATGAACCAGCCAGTGTTGGGTAAGACTGATCAGTGGTGAGCTTAGATAGATGATATGGCAGCAATTATATGGTGGCCATGGATAGCCACGGAGGTATGGGATGATGCATGGCATGAACTGTCATACATGTTTTTCTCACGTCCTTTGATCGGGCATACCATCAGCGTTATTGAGCACTTTCTATTGACACAAGTATTGCGACAGTTTGAGAGACCTCAGGATGTCTCACAAGAGTTTTTTACTTATGCCCGATTCATCAATGAGACAAAGAAGGGTTGGCAGAGATAGTTAGACAGAGGTTGGAGCATGATAGATGCACGCGTACCACTAGGTAGGTGGGATTACATGGCAAGGGTGATGAATGCAGGGATGACTCCTACATATAGAGATCACATATTAGCCCATCCATTCCCTAGATTTACAGATCCTGTGGGCATGGGCCCACATGTATAAAAAGTGGTACATCCACCACTACAGCCGTAGGCACATCAGCCACCATTATAGCAATAGGTACAATAGTTGACATTATGGTAGCAAGTATAGTATCTACCATAATAGTAGCAGGAGAGGGTAGTATGGCTGAGGACTGTGCAGATTCCTATCCCCACTAGGCCTACGGGGTTAGATGCAGGTGTAGGGAGTAGTGGCAGTCAAGAGAGAGCTACTGAGCAGGGAGACGATACCATCATGGCTGATATTGTTACGACTGATCCAGAGGCAGGCGGATAGGTAGCCCAGTTACAAGAGGCTCTCTAGAGGCTCTGAGAGAGGGTTATATAGGTATAGAGGGAGCTAGATGATTCCTACACATAGGTGATCATTCAAGAGACTCGAGTGACTGAGCGAGATTGAGAGATCTGAGGGTTACAGGAGGCACTAGCTAGATCTCAGATAGAGACGAGGTATGAGGTTTCTCAGTCGGCCTATTACTATTTTTCATACACTATTGGAGTTCTCGAGGCAACGGACTAGATTCCACCATTTTTAGAGTATGCTTAGGCATGAGCCACTCTACAGGGACTACCTCCTCAGCAGCAAGGCATGCCACCTCCTCCACCTCCACCGGGTGGTTAGATGAGACACTTGATATACATATTGTACCACCATTTTGAGATACTCTTCTTGAGTAGCACCCTTGTACATTTTGATCGATTGACATATATATATGAGCTCAGTTTTGGCATCATTGTACTTGTTCAAATATTTCTTTTATGTCTTGTTTGATGTTTCCTGTATGATTAGATGTATGGATTAGAAATGTATGCCATGGATGAAAATGCACATGTTTTATGGATAAATACTATGGATGTAATGCAATGATAGATGTTAGATGGATAGATGCTATGTATGATTTGATTTATGCTTATAATGGAGGCACATGTTTATGGATATGTAAATGCAAATGAATGTATGGAAATGCAATGGTACTAATCATCTCATGCAGGATATTGCAATATATAATAGGTACTAACCAAAAGAATATGAGTGAAGATCGAGAGTGAGTACCAGACACTTGTGCAGTCAAGAGGAAGATAGGACAAAAGATGAGGACCTTTGAAGAAGGAGATCATGAAGAGAGCAC
This sequence comes from Thuja plicata, assembly GCA_018584345.1. NCBI lineage: Eukaryota > Viridiplantae > Streptophyta > Pinopsida > Cupressales > Cupressaceae > Thuja > Thuja plicata. The sequence goes on from MU227428.1 coordinate 171,962, forward strand.
CAAAACCAATGCAATACAAGCCTAAAAAGTGAATGCAGGCCAAAGCTAAATGCAACCCTAGGACTTGGTTGTTGGACTCATCGTGTAATTATCATCATCAAGTACTTTGGAACACTGGAGTCAATACAATCCTTACAGGTGCCACTATGACTAAGGATATGAATATGACTTTCATCCGAAAAAATATAGGAAACGAACATAAGCACCAAGGCACAAAATCCTAGGTGACCTGAACATTATTTCTAGTTTGATATAGTAAGAGTACACAAGTAAAAAAATAGAGCAATAACAGTCAAGAAAATAGTTCCAACCTCCCCTTGGTGTACAAATAAACAAGATCGAGGGATGTGAGGCTTTTCCACCTTAATGCAAAAGCTCTTATCACATACACCCTATTTATTTGATGGTGTCGGATCATCGAAACCACACCCACAAGTAGTAGACAAAGAAAATATTAATGAAAAATTATGAGAACAGACAGCATACAAAGAAAGATTCAATCATAGCTCAGCATGTTTCAAATTTTATTAATGTGTATGTGTTTAGGGTGTTGGAAAACACCATTGTGATTGTGAGTGCAATGTGTTTGACTGTTATCAAGAGATGTTTACGTTGTGATGTCCAATGTGTGTTGAAAAACATGGATGTGTCCAAAGAGAGTGTTGAAAAACATTGTTTGAATGGGGTGTTGAGAAACACCAGTTTGTGTCAATAGATAGTTTTCCTTTAGAATCACAAGATTACTGACTCAAGTGTAAACTGAAGATGCAATCAAAGTGGGGATCCATGCCCCCAAGTAATGAACGGATTGAAGTCAAAAATGTCGATAGCGAGTCGATGAAAGAAATCTCAGTAGTATAGTGACAGCAGGAAAATGCAGTGAGAATCACTGGTGATTGACACGAGAGAGATTCTCAAGAATAAAGATCGATATGAGATCAAGGCATTAGCAGGCAAACTCAGTGAGAACCACTGGTGACTAATGCAAAGTGGGGAGGGAATCCCAAAGATAGGACAATGCCCCTAGACCAGGAAGATGCCCCTAAGTGTGACCAGTTTCAATCCATGTGAAGTCGAGAAAAATCTTGAAGATGACAAAGAGCGAATGCATGAGCGAGCAGGAAAGCAAACTAAAGCAGGAAAGCAAGAGAGCAAATTTCTAGAAATCCAAGAGATGTCACGATTGATAGAGCATTGCGGAACAAGAAGTGCCTGTTTACTAGGTTTTCACCATCTTGGCAAAAATTATATTTTTGCTACCATGATGCCATTTACCAGGTTTTCATCAATGGCACATTTTTCTCTTTTCTCTTTTTTTTTTTTGTATTTTCATTTTTTAATTTTTTTTGTATTTTTTCATTTTTCAATTTTTGTTTTTTTGGTATTATCAAGGCACCTATTTACCAGATTTTCACCAGGATAATAGATACATCAAAGCACCTGTTTGCCAGGTTTTCACTAAGATGATCATTTTTTAGGACATTTTGCAATTTTTAGGATTTTCTCAGAATAAAGTATGTACATGAGCATTCAGAAGACATCTCAACTATAAAACTTTTTTAGATGAAGAGTGTTGATAGGATCTTTGAGTTGTTCCCCCTCTATGGTGGAGAGATGATAAGCGCTAGACCCAAATACTACAGTGATAATATATGGACCAAGCCAGTTTGGCCCAAATTTTCCTTTCTAGATCCGCTATTGTTGATTCTTAGGGTTCTCTCTCAGGAAAAGATCACCCATTTGGAAGTCCCTTGGTCTAACCTTCTTGTTATAGCTTTTAGATATTCTCTTATGATATGCTCAGAGATGATCAAATGCCACTTTCTAACATTCATCCAGTAGTTCTACCTCTTAAAGCTGGGATATTCTAATATCATCGTCAGTAATGAGGCCCTTTAGAGAGACTCGCAAAGTGGGATTCTCAACCTCAATAGTAAGCACTACATCTGCACCATAAACTAGAGAAAAGGGTGTGGCCCCTGTTGGTGTCCGTATATTGGTGTGGTAAGCCCATAAAGCTGGGTTAATCTAGAGATGCCAGTCTCATCCTGATTTGTGTAGTGTACGGTGTAGGATCTTGAGAATTGTTTTATTTGAAGCTTTCGCTTATCCATTACTCTGGGGATAATAGATAGAAGACCAATGCTGAATAATATTGAACTTAGTGCATAGATCAGTCAGATATTTATTCTTGAATTTCCCCCCATTGTCAGTGATTATTGATGAGGTTACACCGTATCTACAGATTATGTAGTTCAGTATAAACATGGCTACAGACTTTCCATCATCTATATGGAGAGGTACTGCCTCAACCCATTTGCTAAAATAGTCTGTAGCAGTAATGATGTATTTATGTCCCCTCAAAGAAGACAGATATATCTGACCCACTAAGTTGAAGGCCCACTATTGAAATGGCCAGAAATTAATGAAGGGAATAAGCTCCTTGGCTGAAGCATGAATCAAATTACCATGTAGTTGACATTGTTTGCAAGACTTAGCAAACTGTGTAGCTTCTTTCTCCATATCCAGCCAATAGTAACCAGCTCTAATAAGTTTACGAGCTAGTGTCAGACCATTTGAGTGAGACCCACATACACCTTCATGTACCTCTTCTAACACACGCTTGGACTCATCAGGTTCTAAACACCTAAGGAGGGTATCATCTAGACCTCATCTATATAAGTCGTTAGCTACGATGACAAACCATGAAGCACTACGGATTAAGTGACATTTCTCATTTTGAGCATATGTGTCAAGAATAATTTGGTCATGAAGATAAGAGTAGATATGGTGGTAGCGGGATGAGTCATGTCTAATGACTAAACAAATCATCTGGGAGTCAGGCGAATCATAGGTAGGGTAGCATAATGTTTCCACTAGGAATTCATGTCTGAAATCATTTTCTGGCATTTGTAACATAGAAGCCAGAGTAGCCATGGCATCAGCTACTTTATTATCCACCCTTGGAATTTGTTGGAACATAACATGTGCAAAGTATTTCTTAAGATCATCAACTATCTTTTTATAGGGCACCAGTTTTTCATCCTTTGTTTGATAGATATCATTCACTTGATTGATAACCATCTGTGAGTCTCCAAATACCTTTAGCTCATCAACATGCCACTCAATAGAAATCTTTAATCCATTAACCAAAGATTCATACTCAGCAGTGTTATTTGTGCAAGGAAACATCATTTTGTAAGCCTTTGGTAATGAATATCACTGAGGTGTAATGAACAAGATTCTGATGCCTGACCCTTGTTGGGTGAATGATCCATCAAAGAACATGGTCCATGATTGATGTGTGAGAAGCATGATGGACTTATCTAGAAATTTGATCCTTAATGGTTGATGATCTGTAATAGGTGCCTCAGCCCACTAATCAGCAGTCTTTTCTTGATCCTCTGGCATAATTTTGATTTGGTTGTAGCCAGAGAAGCCATCCATTAGGGAGTAAATTTCATATCCTACTATCATATCCACAATCATATCGATGTTGGGTAGTGGAAAATATTATCTTTTGGACATACTTTATTTAAGTCCCTAAAGTATGTGTAGACCCTGATAGATTTGTCATGTTTCGACACTGGGACTATGTTGGAGATCCATTCTACATAATCAATGGCTCTGATGAACCCAACTTTCAAAAGTTTCTCCAACTCTACCTTGACAAGTAGAGCCACATGCAGATGCATCTTGCTAAGTTTCTATTTGAATGGTTTGACACCCGAAGCTATTGACAAGTGATGCATGATGAGATCAAGATCTACACCTGGCATGTCAGAATATGTCCATGCAAAGTTTATCTTTTTCTCCTTGAAGAATTTTGTGAATTCTTTGAGTTCTTCTATAGATAATTATTTGGCCACATGAATGATGTGTGGATGTTCTTCTGTACCCAAATTGACCAGCTGAGTTGGCTCAATTAGCACCGATGAGCGTTCTTGGAAATGACTTAGAAGCGCATCAAGTATCTCATCCTCAGGTGCCTCAGAGAGGTTTTCACCTTTAGATACATCTTTTATTTTTAATTTTTTTGTCTCTTACACTGCCGCAATGTGGTTTTCACCATCAGAGCACCTATTTTTTCTTCTTTTTATTTTATGACTAAGATACTTGATATCAGCCTCGCTCATGTTGATACTTTCTTCACTAGTGGAGGATGTTACAGGTTCAACGGTGTGAAGGTAGCAGGCTAGAGCATAGTCATTCTGGATTGTAAGGAATTCATTGGATGAGGAAGGAGAATTCTAGTCTATTAGCTTAGGATGTTAGAGCGATAGAGAAGTGGCGGGTTCAAGTGCATTCATGGTATAGTCATTGAAAGAGCTGACTAGTAAGCTGAGACCTAGAGAAATCTCATCCAAAGGTCTATTCAAATCCTTTTGACTCCTAGTGACTAAAGTAGAAGACATGTTAACATTAATGGACTCGAACTCATTACACCTTTCACTAGACCCTTCACCTACATCAAGAAGCTTTTCATAGGATCCTTCTGACAAACTATCAAACTCATATTCATGAGAAGCTATGTCTGAACTCTGAGTTGGGTGTTTGTACCACGAAGGTTTGGGAGTTCTTGCAACACCAGTCTATTCTCATGCCAACTTCTCTTGAAACTCAAGTGGTATGTATCATTCACCTTGGAAATCAGGGTCTTGTAACACTTTCCATTGTTCATAGGTTAATGCATCAAATGGAGTGGTTTTATCAGAAACACTATTTCTCTTGGCTGTACTAACACATGGTACAAAATTATATTGCTCAACAAAGAATGCTGCCAGGTTTGGAGGAATGGGGTAAGGAAAGCAGTCCTCATCGGAGCTATCCTCTACGGTGTCGACTGTAGTTATGCCTTCAGGTTCTGGTGGGTGATCCAATTTTGGCACAAATTTGTTAATCCCTAGATGGAATGAGATCCTCTTGAAGCCTAAACCAGTTGTGTCTTTCATCTTTTGACCTATAGATTTAATAGGTTCCACTAAACCATTACCATTCACCCCTATTGGGCCACTCCCTCTGTCTCCAAAGCCTTTCATAATCTTAAGACCTTCGCTATTGGGATTTAATTCACAAGCTGGAGTAGCCTATTCAGATATGTTCTTACCTTTACAAAGCTAAGCTTTAATATCTCTTTCCTTATCTTCATCTTCTAGTGGTGTTGATGCTTGTACAAAGACACCGTCATAGACTATTTCAAGGGGAGAAGTAGAAGATTTACAATTCTCAGAAGGTCTCCCATAAGAACGAGGAGACAAAGGTAGAGCTGCTAATGATATCACAGGTTCTATTTGATACCCCCCATGCCTATGTCTTTGATCTTCAAAGTCTGTTCCATATCCCTAAGCTTGGCGTCATAGAATTTTGTGTATTCTCTATTTGTCAGAACAAGACTATCAGCTGACTATGTGAGCGCATTGCAAGAAGAGCCCATACTAGAAGGAATTATCACCTCTGCACCTTGTAAAGGAAACTTAATGCACTAATGGTATGTAGAGGGAACCACTTGCATCTCATGGATCCATGGTCTTCCTAGGAAGCTATTATACGCAAGAGGAAGGTGTAGCACCTGACATGTGACATCTCTTTCAACCGGTCCAACTCAAATGGCTAACACAAACAAACCTTTAGACTTTGTTTCTTCTTCATCATATGCCTTGATAGTAATTCTCTTGTAGAAATCTATGTGATCTTCATCATAACCTAGCTGAGCAAGAAAGTGAGTAGAGCAAATATTGAGACCAACACCATTATCAATAGGGACAAGGCGGACTAGTTGTTTGCCAATCATGACCTCTATATGCAAAGGAGCATTATGTAGGTGACTAATCGAGTGATCATCTTCTTCTGAGAAGGATAAATAGTGTGGTGAAGTCAAGTGACCCACCATAGATTGAAACTGATCCAAATTTATGTCTTTGGGGACATTAGCTTCCGTGAGAGCTTTATCCAAAATCTTCCTATGAGCAGGCGAGATCTTCAACAACTCAAAGATAGTTATTTGAGCATTGGTTCTTTGGAGCTGGTCAATAATATTATAACCAATAGTAGGAGGCATAGGGACCACTTTTGTGGTCTTGTTGGTGGAGCCAACAATAGCTTTATCCGTGGTTTGTTTTGGTGTGGATGTAGTAACAGGAGGGTCAGGACCCTTGATAGTGATTTTAGTGCTGGATCTGGTAACAACATTTGCACAATCCTAAGATGATTCAGATTCAGATAAGTGAGACCTAGGGCCTCTCAAGATGAATGGGGTTTTAGGCTTAGGAGCATCCCCACTCCCCCTAGTAGTAGTCACATTACAATACTCTACTTCAACAGGTTCAATCATGTTGATGACATTGTCATAAGTGGCATGTGTGTAGTTAACCTTGGCATTGTTGTTCTTAGCATTGGAAGACTTTCCTTTCTCGTGATGAGGAAAGGGATCTTTAAATGTCTGGTGAGCTAAATTCTTATTATGATTTTCCACAATGATAACCTGATTATCAATCAGATCTTGGACTTTATGGCGCAACTGAAGACAAGTAGCAGTATTATGACCCTTGTTTTTGTGATAGTCATAGTATGTGTTGTCATTCCACCAATGGGGTCATGGTTGTAGATCATATAGACTTTTGTCCAAAGGAGAAAGAATCTGATTTTGCACCAAAGTCTTGAAAACCACATCTAGCGGTTCTCCCAAAGAAGTAAATTCACACTTGGGTCATGGAGCCCAAGGTTTGTTGCCAGAGAATATAGAAGGTTGTTGAGTTTTTTTTGCATCCTTTTAAATAGATTTGGTCACTTGTATACCATAAGTGAGATTGAAGACCGGTTTTGAAGGAGCTGGGCTCACATTATCAACCACTCCAACATTCACAACATCCCTATTTTTCTTGACAAACTTCCCTTTATCTTTGCTAGAAGAGGAGGAACCTTATTTGTTGTCTTTATACAAAGTCAATTCACCTTTCTTAACCATAAATGTCTCTATCCTCATAGCTTTCTTTATCATGCTATCAAAATTAAGGGGACCTTGAAGTTGTACTTGATACCCAAAATCAGGGGTGAGATTATCCAAGATATCAATTTTCTTAGATTCATGTATTTTGCGAGGATACTTAGGGAAAAGTTGTCTCCATCTCTGGAGAAATATTAGGAATGGCTCCCCTTGTCTTTGCTTGATATCGCAAAGGTCCCTTATGTTGATGGGATGCTGTATATTTTGAGAATAATGTTGTATAGAGAGATTCGCAATCTCATCAAAAGTCTTGATGCCAGTGGGTAGTCAAGAAAACCACTACATGGAAGGTCCACCCAAACTTTGGGGAAAGAGACACATCAAAGAGGTTTGATCATGCATGGACTCCATAGATAGGGCCCCAAATTCTCTCAAATGATCCTGAGGATCAGTGGAACCCAGATACTTATCATATTTAGGGAGTTCCACACCTTTGGGAAAAGGTGGCATATGAAGACTCATATCAAAAGGAAAAGGATAGATACTCTCCATCATGAATTGTTGTACGGGTTTGTCCTTATCTTTCATAAGATGGCTGATTTGATTTTGCATATCTTGAGTCACCTTATGCAATTTGGTAGTCTCACTCTCTTCTTTTTTAGCCACAATTGTTTCCACTTGGAAGTTTGAGGGTAGCTTAACTCCTTGTTTTTCCAAATCTAGAAAATATTTCTCTTTATCTTGTGCAAGGAGAATTTCCATCATCTTGATGAGAGCCTTATTAGATTTTGCAGAATCTATGTCATTTTGAGTTATTGGCTCATCATCATTACCAAGGATCTTGTAAATTCTTTGACCCTAATCTTGACTCTGGTCATATGGAGGAGGGTGATCATGATGTTGCTCGCCTTGTTTCCCTTGATCATTTTGAGATTGGTGATGACAATTGTTGTATTGACCTTGCATGTAATCAAAAGGAGTTTCCATGTCATTGATGGGAGATTGTGTCGTATGCATAGCCTCAGTATGAGTGTGAGTATTGAACTAAGTATTTGTGGCCAATGTAAATCTTGGAAAATCAAAGGGGTTGATAGGATCAAAAGGATTGATATGTTCAAAAGGATCACTAAGGAAGCGAGGATCGTTAATAGGATCAACCAAAATAGGTGACTTTCTGAAGCTTTGTTGAGCTGAAAGAAATGAATTCTGTTGATCTTGAAACAAAGGATTAGAGCACAGTTGAAACACAGGTTTTTGATTCAGAATAGGATCTATAATAAGTGTAGAAGGGGAACTTGAAGATCCCTGTTAACTATTAGGTTGAATGACATATTTAGAATGATCTTTCCTTGATTATGAGGTTTACCCTTACTTGTTCCAGAACAAAGAATAGGGAATATATTACCGCTTCTAGTCGTAACAGGCATAGAAAAAGATGAAACCAGAGAGGACCTAGGATCTAACTCAGAAATCTATCTCTAGAGATAACAAAAAGGAGATAATAGGATAGAAGATCCAAGATGTGAGGTGCACCCGACACGAATCGTCAAGAGTATGGCTAGAATAGCCGAGATGTGACTATCGTGTTGCAATGTACTAAAACACAGAAAAGATAGGACAAAGATAAAGAGACAAGATGAGTTTGAGTAAGAATCAATCAGTTTGCAACTTGAAACAACCATTTTTAGACTACAGACAACAAGGAAATAGGTAATCAGACCTCAGGAAAAAATCAAATCAGATGAAAAAATCATTAGTCAGTAGGAAAAAGCTCATTGTTTTAGAACACTAGGGTACAGATTCATGCAAGGAAGTGTTGTTTCATGTGAGCAAGTGCTCAACTGCATGTGAGAAAATGCAAGCTCACGCGAGGAATTGCTCAATTTCTGAAATCTCGCAGGAGAGAAAACTCTAGGTTTTGATAAACAAACTCAATTTTCAAGACAAAAAGTAGATTTCAAGACAGTCAGGACTATTCTCTGAAAAAATTTCTAGATTTAGGAAAATTTTATGATAATACAGATAAACAATCTCAGTTTCAAGGTGACAAGCACTCATTAACAAGTACGAAGTCTCAATCAAGCAATAGTTACACAAGCAATAGTCATAAACAGTTCTACCAAGGACAAAGTAACTTGGCAGAATCATGGGAGTCTTTGTTTGATCATGATTGGATAGTTTAAGACTTGAAACAAACACTTAGTTATCCCTACAAAGAAAATGGTGGAGAAGACAAAATCTGTGCCTCGCTATCTTATGCGTATGTGTGCACCTCTCACATCAGTGTCACCCTCGAGAGAGCACCTATGTTTTTGGTGTTTCCAAGGACTAAGTATATATGTTCAAAGGTTACCCTTAAAGGAGGGGCCAGCATCATACATCACTTCAAGCATCCAAGTGCATACCTATTTCAAGAATCTAGGGGAGAGATTCTTCCCTCTCCCTACACACAGATTATGTCTTCTTTTAGAGGTGATCTGGCTAGGCATCTAACTAAGAGAGTTTTTAGTGGGCTTCCATTCACAATAACCTTCAATGCCTTTGATATAGAGTTGGGGCCTCACAGCCACACCAACACTTGAAATTCATACACCCTTACAAGCAAGGCTGGGAGCAGCGCCACTCAGTACAACAAAATAGGCTTTCTCAAGATGATAGTCAAAATCATGAGAAATAATTTTACATGGATTTGGAGTCTTTGGACTCAATAAAGTAGACTTTATTATAGTGAGGTGGAATCACCGGCAATAGGTGTGTACTCACTTGGGTCATTCTCAGAGGTTCAACTTCTGGTAGGCCCTCTAAAGGTGACACAAACTTGGCTTGGATTCAAGGGTCTGATTTTCTGATTCTCTCAAAGAGAGAAGAGCATACTTATCTACCTCTTCACCTTACCCAAATACACAATAGATGTTCATCACTGAGATAGCTTCATTCCACCAAATCTACAAGCCTTTGGGTTTCTAATTCTCTCAAAGAGATAAGAGCATAATCCCCTAACAAGTAGATGTGTTAAAGATACACTATCTTGCTCTACTTCCCCAGGTATCCGTCATTCTAGGAACATATGGGTCTTGGTTTCATCCATGGGCATCACTTCCATGTAATGAAGAGCCTATTCCCCTACTTTTCTATCAGGACCCTTAAGAAATTTAAACTATGGGAATGAAAAATAGTAAACAAGCACAATGTTTCTAATATGTCTTTGACAACCGTCCTGCAAGCAAACTGTTAGCAAGTTTTCATGATCTTTGACAAGCGACCTGCAGACCACTATTATGCTGTACCAAAAATCAGAAATATGAAATCAACAGCAGAAAGTAAATGTCAGAAAATGATAACAGTAAATTGCATAATCTGAAAATTTAATGACTCTCTGTAAAACTTCACACTAGAAAGTATTTCATTGCGTGCGAGAAAGTGCAGGGACCGTCGTGACAAAGTGTTTCCTCACGGGAGAGAATGCTACTGGGAGAAAAACTTCATGTGGCTTGACCAGGAAGTTCGTGTGAGATTCCATACTAGTGATGTATGGACAGACGACAGAGTTCAAATTTCTGTCAGAAAATTTTGAGAGAGGTCAGAAATCATTTCTTTTTCCCCACGGTGGGCGCCAAAATGTGTGTGCTTGAATGTGACCTCTTAAATCAGGCACAAACCCAACATAGTCCTTACTTAATCATCAAATTTGCAAAGATGAACATGAATTGTCCATTTCGAAGTGATCTGTTGCCTCCTATTTAGTTGGGGTTTTTTAATTTACTCTCAGAACGAGAGCCAACAACCTTGACCATTGCTAAAATGGAGGATTTTAAAGCATGAAAGATGAGCGAATTGCCATTAATCTAAGAATGAAAATGCCATTAATCTTTTAATGAGATGCAAATTTAATCTAGAATGAGTTGCAGATTTAATTGAATTAAACTAGAACAATAATCAAATTACATTAGCCATGAGAATGCAATTACACTAAATGAGATTTAAACTAAAATGCAATAAAAACTATGAAATATGAAATAAGTGAGACAAAAATTAACTATAGTTTTGATGCTCTACCAATTGCTCCCTAAATGTAGAAAATGAGGTCCATAATATAGAACCACCTGAGAAGGGGATGAAGAGTTTCTTGAAGAGAAATGGTTGACTCTTCATTTCCATGGAGGAAGGTGAGACAATTTTTGAAGGAATTATTCAATTAAAAGAATGAATTATTGCCACATGAGTGGCTTTTCATATGGAATTATAGAATTCATTTTTGAGGATAATTCACTCAACTAAGTAAATAATTATTTTAATTCTTTTTTATATGTATTAGCTAAAGGGGGTGGAATTAATTTAATTTAAAAGCACTTAGGACTTTTAGAATTAAATTAATTAATCATAGGGATTTTTAGCTAATAAACCATGATAATTTAGGAATTAAATATAATGTAAGATTTATGCAAATTTAGGTTTTCTGCATTTGAGACCAAGTCAATTAAAGTCAATTAGGAAGATAATTTGCCTAGTACAATAGGACTTTGATGATGAGAAAATGTACCAAAATAATTTAGAATTGTGAGGTGCCAATTTTGGGCTGTTACATGTACAAGCGCAAAGCAGATGTGGGATGCCCTTACAACCATCTACGGAGGTGATACAAATGTACTAAGAGACAAATCTGAAAACTTGAGAGGTAAGTTTGATGATTTAAAAATGTAAGAAGGAGAAAATATAGTGCAATACTATGATAGGATAAAGGAAGTTGTAAATGCTATTAGAGGAGCTAAGGGAGGCATTGATGAAGATACTATCATGAGAAAGGTACTGAGAACACTTATTCCTATTTATTATATTAGAGTATCTATAATTCAAGAAATGAGATGTACTCGTAATAACAATTTAACTCTAGAAAGTCTGGTAGGCAGACTTACTGCATTTGAGATGTCAAATTTTGACAACTATACTCCACAAGCTGTTGAATCTGCATTCAAGTCACAGATGGTCATCAACAAATCTAAGAAAGGAAAGAAATGTGTGGATAGTGATAGTGACACCTCAGATGATGATCTAGAAGAGCTTGAGGCACTTATGGCAAGAAGACTAGCTAGAGGAAAAGGAAAATTTAATGGTAAACTTCCTATTATTTTTTTTTCTTGTAGCAAAGTTGGTAATATTACTGCTAGATGTCCTAACAAGAATGAGAAGGATGAAAGAAGAGACATCAAGTATAAGGACAAAAAGGATGACCGAGACTATAGAAAGTACAAGGACTACAGAGACAAAGGTAATAAATCTTTCTATATAGCTGAAGAAGCTTCTGAAAGTTAATCTGACAAATCTGATGAAAATGATATAGAAGTAGTGTATGTTGCAATGAAAGATGATTCTGATGATGATGAGATAACTGCAATAATTTCTTATATGAGTAAAGGTTATCATTGGATCATTGATAGTGGTTATTCACATCACATGACTGGTGATAAGGAAAAATTTGAAACATTAGATCAATACAAAGGTGGATATGTTAAATTTGGTAATGATACACCTTGTAGAGTCAAAGGGAAAGGATCATATCAATTGACTAATAATATTAGATGTGATGATGTATCCTAGGTTGATGATCTTAAGTATAACATGTTGAGTATTTCACAGTTGAACACCTCTGGTTACAGAGTTGAATTCCATCACAGAAAAGCAAAGATCTATGATGCCAACGAAGAATTAGTTGGAGGTGGTGAGCAAACAAAAGGTAACTTGTTTTATCTGGATTTAACTGAAGAGACATGCCTGTTTGCACAATATAATGATGTTTGGTTATGGCATAAGAGGCTATGTCATGTTAACTTTGATAACTTGGTAAGCATAATTAAATTGAAAAAAGTTAGAGGGCTGCCTAACTTAAAGAAACCTGAGAATGCAATGTGTAAGCAATGTCAGTAGGGCAAAATGACTAAATCTAGTTTTAAAAGAAAAACTCATACTTTTGAGAGTATTTTGGAATTAGTTCATACTGACCTTTGTGGACCTATTGGTGATAAAATCTACTGTGGAGACAAATATTTTATTTTATTTGTAGATGACTACTCTACGATAATGACTGCTATGTTTCTCAAACAAAAATCTGATGCATTTCAGTTATTTAAGTGGTACTTGGAAAAAGTTGAGAAGGAAATAGGTAAAAGCCTGAAATGTCTGAGATCTGATAGAGGAGGTGAGTTCATTTCTAATGAGTTTAACAGGTTCTGCAATGACCGAGGAATAAAAGGACATATGTCAGAACCTAGGACACCGCCACAGAATGGTATAGCTGAAAGGAGAAATTGATCTATTATGGACTGTGCTAGAACATTAATGATGGACAAAAATGTTGCACAAAAATATTGGAGAGAAGCTATAAGTACAACTATTTATACCCTGAACAGAGTACAAGTCAAGAAAGGTACAAATTCTACACCTTATGAGCTATGGTATGGATATGCACCTACTGTAAGTTATTTCAAAGTCTTTGGGAGCAAATGTTTTACACTGAAGGATAAGATAAATGGTAAACTTGATGCTAAAGGAGAAGAAGGCATGTTTCTTGGATATTCTACAAAGAGTAAGGCATATAAATGTTTGAATTATAACACTAACAAAATTGTGGAAAGTGCAAATGTTAGAGTTGATGAATATGCAGAAAGAAATGAAGCTAAAAGCATGTTTGAGCCTGAAAGTTATAGATCATTCACATATCCTAAAGAAGAGGATTCTAATGAAGTTGAAAATGAAGTTACCAAGCAAGAGTCTGCACCTACCGAGACATAGAACGACATTGTTGAGCAACAAGAAGTGACTTCCGAGCTATCTGATGGAGATGTCGAGTCACAGTTTCACCCTGCACTGAACTTGAACAATCAAAATGAGGCTGAGAAAGAGCCTACTTTGGTGAGATATGTAAGAAGGAACCATAAACCTGATCAAATCATAGGAGTAAAGGATTATGTAGTCATGATAAGAGGCAAAGAAAGAAATGACACATGTTTGTTATGTGATTTCGAGCCTAAGACAGTAAAAGATGCTTTAGACAATGAAGATTGGATTCAAGCCATGAATGAAGAGATAGACCAGATTGAAAAGAAAAAGACATAGACACTAGTACCCAGACTTGACAACAAGAATGTAATTGGTACAAAGTGGGTATTCAGAAACAAGCTGAATGAACATGGAGAGGTAACAAGGAATAAAGAAAGACTGGTATGCAAAGGTTATGCACAAGAGGAAGGAATTAACTATGGAGAGACATTCACTCTAGTTGCAAGATTGGAGGGTGTGAGAACTCTATTTGCATATGTAGCCTACAAAGGATTTAAAGTATTTCAAATGGATGTGAAGTCTACATTTCTAAATGGGATACTAGAAGAAGAAGTATATATTGAACAAGCTGATGGATTTGTTGACCCAAGCAAGAGGAACCTGGTTTGCAGACTACACAAGGTGTTATGTGGACTGAAGAAAGAACCAAGAGCATGGTATGAAATATTGCACAATTATCTGATGAAGATTGGATTTGCAAGAACAAATGACAACAATTTGTATTTGAAGACAGAGCAAGGTGAAGGAATTTTATTGGCTGAAATTTTTGTGGATGACATCATATTCAATGGACAAGATATGATATGTAAAGCATTTTCAAAAGAGATGCAAACTAAATTTGAAATGTCTATTTTTGGTGAGATAAAATTCTTTGTTGGACAACAAATACATCAAATGAAGAATGGTATCTATATTACACAATCAAAATATATCAAGGAGATACTAAAAAATTTTGGTATGGAAGACTCAAAACTAGTAAGTACACCCATGGCTACTAGACAGAAGTTGACAAAGAATGATGATACAAAAGAGGTAAATCAAACACTGTACAGATCAATGATTGGTAAACTACAATATGTTGTACATAGTGGACCTGATATTCCATTAGCAGTTGGAATTTCTGCTAGATTTTTTTCTAATCCAAAAGAGACACATATTATGGTAGTAAAAAGAATTCTGAGATATTTGAAAAGTACAAAAGACTATGGCCTATATTACAAAAAGAATGACAAGTTTGAACTCAGATTCTATATTGATTTTGACTGGGCTGGTAATGTTGATGATAGAAAAAGCACCATAGGAGGAGCATTTCTTTTGGGGAAAAGATTAGTTTCTTGGACAAGCAAGAAATAGAATTGCACCTCACAATCTATAGCTGACTCTGAGTATGTGGCAGCAACAGTTAACTGTTCAAACATTGTGTGGTTGAAGATACTACTAAAAGGTATGAAAGAGGAGATCACAAAACCAGTTGTCATATATTGTCATAACACGAGTGCCATTAATATTTGTAAAAATCCTTTAATGCACTGTAAGAAAAAACATATAGATATCAAGTATCATTACTTGAGGGAGCTAGTACAAAAGAAGGAAGTGAGACTCGAATATGTGAACACTAAGGAATAGTTGGCAGACATATTTACAAAAGCATTACCCAAGGATTCTCATGAGTATCTAAGAGGTAAATTGGGGGTAATTGCCCTAGCAGAGGCTAACTAGTGCTGAATGGTACTATTGCATCAAATGTTTTAATCAAAACACTTGACACATTCATGTACAGTAGGTCACATTTTTCGGATGCTACCTAAAAACTATGAAGTGGAAAACCAGAACAGAAAAGTAAAGCAGTCATACACAAAGATGATAGCAACAACATGATACAAAGATTAGAACTAAAAAATCTGCATGATAAATATGTGTACATCTTTGGCATTATTGTCAAAGAGGGAGATTATTGCTAAAACAACAAGTAAAAATAGATACAAGGGAGATATTACTGAAAGAGGGAGCTAAATAGTAAATATCAGTGTGATTATAGACACAAAGAGAGTCAGAATGAAGCTAAAGACATTATTGAATATTTGTTCATATCAAGAACATAGGCATTTTTTTTGGATTGTATGGTAACTTTGGTGGAAATTATTGTTTTATAGTTTAGTGTTTCCATCAATGCAAAAGAGGGAGATTGTTGGAAAGATTACTACAATGTAGACAATTTTTATTTTGTCATTGATGTCAAACCTTAACTGGTGAGACTATTGTTGTATGTTTGAGTACCTTGTCCATTGATTGATGAAGATTTGAAAAGAATGGGATAACAAGAAGACCAAGGAAATGGTTGAGTTATGAGTATACACCAGGGTACTTGATCATTTGGCACTTTGGAAAAGTGATACGTTGTTTATCTAGCACTGACAGTTCACTGGAAGGTCAATGCTGAGAAAATGAAAGTTGATGTCGAGCAAAGTGAAAGTCAATGCCAAGCAAAGAAAAATTCAATGCTAAGCAAAGCAAAGATGATGTCGAGCACCAGTGAAATGCCAAGGGACACAGTGAAATGCCAAGCATCAGTATTTTGTTTATTGATCAGATTTGAGATCTATGGCTGGCATAATTGATTTTATTGGGATATGCATTATTAATTAAGATTGGTCCATATTCATTTAATGCATGGGAAATCATTATTAGCGTATGGATTCAATGGTTAATTAATGAATGTATTGGAGAAGTAAATTAAATGAAAAGATGGAAGGATCCATTGGATCTGACCTAACCTAAGATCTACGATCTTGATTAAGTGGCAAAAGATTTATCTGAGCTAGATGAAGAGGTATAATATAACCTATTGTGGTTATTGTTATAGTTTCCAAGTGCAATGAGAATTTGAATGAAAAAGTGTTGCATGGTTAATCGACTGATCTGCAAGACCTAGCAAAGTAGGCTAAGCAGAGAAGTAGAGAGAGATTGCTTGATGGATTTTCAAGCAGATCTAAAGTTTGAGATGAGAATGGAGACCACTCAATGAATTAGCATTAGAGCTAAAATTGAATCTGGATCTGGAAAGT
This sequence comes from Thuja plicata, assembly GCA_018584345.1. Lineage (NCBI taxonomy): Eukaryota > Viridiplantae > Streptophyta > Pinopsida > Cupressales > Cupressaceae > Thuja > Thuja plicata. The sequence continues at coordinate 188,804 of MU227428.1, forward strand.
AAGTTGTATGTATCAGATCACACCTACTAATTACATTCTAACCATTGTAACAGTTCAAATCCTCTAACCAAGTTGACCTAATAGCCATTGTCTAAATCCTTTGAACAAGGTGACATTTAGATTGGAATATTCTAAGTCCTTTAATAAGGCTACTCCTAAAAGGGTGATTAAATCCTTTAACTAGGTCACATTTGACAGTGTGTTTTGTAACCTTTAACAGGGTTGGCTCCTCACAGGGCATCACTTTAGAAGAGTGAAATTTTGGTAGCATGTTACTGGTGGTTTTTCCCATATTGGTTTTCCATGTTAAATCATGGTGTCAAAATATCTGAATGTTATTGTTGTGTTTTACTGTTAAGTTTCTGCAAGCTTATTTCATTAGTATAGTAAACTGCACACTTTTATTTTTTATTGTTGCCAAGTAGATCTGAGTTGTTGAAGTTGATTTAAATTTTTCTATGGGCACATCTAGACCTGAAGATAACTGATTTGAACCCCCCCCCCCACTTAGTTATTCTTATTTCATATTAACAATATTTGGATTGAATGTGAACTTAGTGTTTAATACATATGTGAACATCCAAGGTGTGAGTGTGGGAGTTTGACAAATTATTCTAGTGGTTTATTAGGAGATCCTAGATATTTTTAATTCATCATATTCTTGTGCATACTATAGTATGGTGGCTGATATAGTTGGTTTTGCACACCTGTACCTTTCCTTGAACATATTTTTTTATTTGATGGTTTGTAATTCCTTTGTAGGTTTCCTAATTTTGGTGCCTTAGTCTAGGGTTGGTGGCTAGGTATACAAGTCATTTTAAAGTGCAATGTGCTCCATAACCTATGGCCTAAAATATGTATAATTAGTTATTCATATTGTGATTTGATTCTCACTGTTCTTTTTCTCACATTGGGTTTCCACATAGAAATGTAGTTTTCATGAGTTTGTGTTGTCATTTCAATATATTTTGTTGATGTTTAGTTGGTTAAAGATAATTAATAAGTATTTGTTCTTGAAAGGTTTTAAGTTCTTGTCAACAATGATTAATCCCCCTATCATCCTTGAGCTATATTTAATAGAATCTACTCCTTATTAGGATTTTCAATCTCTTATGTCAAATTATAGTTTTTTCCCTTAGAATCCAAATGTTAGTTTAGGAGTAGTGTAAAATGGTGAAGCCTTGGTGAAAAGTCTCCTAACACTTGAGATGAATTTTACTCTATAAATGATCTACCTGGACATGTTCTCCTTTATTATACATCATGGGTTTATGTGTTTTTTATTGTAGGTAAAAATAGGTTTTAGGGGGACCTGAAACCCCTTACATCAATACAATCAAAAGAAAAGACATTAAGCTCACTAAACTGAAATATGAATGGAAACTAGCTCACTAAACCCAATAAGAAATGTTTCTAAGAAGAACTAGCAGCCCACATACAACAAACTTCTAGCAACTAGAAAATATGAGACAATAAACACCTTGTATGCCTAGAAAATAGGCCAAAGCCTTACATCATTGAATGAACTGGAGTATTAAAAATTCCTAGAAAGAAGACCATGGTTTTACATGGATCCCAGAACAAACAAACCTAGCAATCAGACTGGGCCCTTATAAGCTTTCAGCATCCATCTACCAGCACCTGCCAGCTGCCATCACAAGAAAATCTAGAAAAGAAGGCAACAAGAGGATCCATGGATTTCCTAAACCACAACATTGGTGACAGGACTAATACCCAAACAAATGGGTATCTACTAGCACCAACAAAACACCCACAACCCTAAAGAAGAACAACATCACAATCCAAACAACCCTAGAATCCAAAGGTTTGACCCCCAGCCATTTCCATCTAGCCTTAATGTGACTAAAAGAAGAGGGAGACAACATGCAGCCCCAAGAAACCTACATCCAATAGTCCTAGTTCTCCTCAATAGGTTGAGCCTCCACCTCAATAGGAAGCAGGGGGAAGAAAGTTGAAGCTGAGAGAGACTCCACCACCAAGAAGCCATAGGAAATAACCCCACCTCTAAAGGGGTATAATCCACCACCATAGGAGTAGAACACAGAGAGAAAAAGCCAAATAAGGGGCCATCCTAGAAAGAAAAGTATTTTAAGAGAAGGTGATGGACAAGATTCGATGAGACCGACTTAGTGAAATAGGAAGAGAAAGAGCCAAACCAAGAGCATTCCAGCCAGCCAACAGAAACTTCAAAAGGAATGAACCAAAATATGAACATTACAACATTTCTTCCCTAGATCTTCTCTTCCAATCAGAAATTGCATCCTCTTCCAGTAAGAGGGCTACATAAACAAAGAAAAAAAGGCTCAAGGATCATGGCCAAGGGGAAACCAATCACAGACACAAACTACATTTCCCACTTCCATGAACCCCCAAATAGACTCCACACACATGAGAGATTCGAGAAGACAAGGGAAACTGACAATCAACACAAGAAAAACCAGGGGCCTCTGCCTCCCAAAGAATATGCCAAAGAAAAGACGCCAAACATCGGCAACCCCTGAGCCTCACACACCCCAATTTGCATTGTTGGAACCATCGTCAGAATATATCACCCCCCAAAAAAGATTAAGGGAAGGTAGCAGCTCACCAAGATCCTGGACCCCAGTGGCAACATCACAAGCCTCATGCTTGGTCCCAAAGAAAAAAAAAACTAATGACAATGGCCTCAAGAAGACCATGCAAGAGGAGAGAGAGGAGAAAAAGACAACCTAGAGGTCCCCACAAGGAGAGAAGGGATGCATCTCTCCCCAAACAAAGCGGAGGCAACCCACACCACTGCTTCCTCCACTGAGACTGTTGCAGCCAGAGACTCCCCTCAAGCCCCACCTCCCCCATTGGCATCATTTTCCTCACCTCCGTTTGCATCTTTCTCAGTCCCCATTCCTACTCCTCTAGAAACTCTAGCTCTGCCACTCATTGTGAACCTGTTGATAAAAGAATTACATTGAAAAGGATAATGGATTTATATGTTCTAGCCTTCAAATAACATGTTATTTCAAAATAAGTTCAACATTAAAAATAGTTTCTCTAATGTCTTTCTACTACAAATTATTTTAATGGTGTGAACCATACATGAACAAGACTTAGTGCAAAATAGATTGGCCTAGCCACTTTACTTTTGAGTACCGATTGAACTTGCTAAATTGTTTGACTAAAACATGCAAAGGATCAAACTTGAGAAAATTCAAATTATATCATTTTTTTTCTTTTTTTATATCCAATAAAGTATTCCTCACAACTACTTCACCTAAAAAGGATTCCCATATCTTTCGAAGTGGGCCACCAAATTTGGATGATGATAAATTAACTTAACCTCCTACTTCCATTACTCTTTACTCATAGATGAAGATGTTCTGTGCAAATATATAGACAAATAGAATGTTAAATAATAAATTATTTGGAATAACACAACTGAGGTGTAAGCGGGGGAGTGAATCAGTTGTATGCCAAATAACTAAGATTTGAACATACAAAAAAATTACTTAATGCAAACCTGAAAAATTCAAGAACAACACCATAACACAAGTATTTAGTGTCCAGAAAAACCCTATTAAGGCAAAAACCCCAGTGGAAATGATGCCCAAAAACAATGCACTAAAAATATTGTATCCTTGTTAAGAGATATAGCCCTTTTAGGGGCTGATTATTACCTCCAGTACAAAGTCCTTTTTAAATACCAGACCCTATTAGGAGTCAAGAGAAATAGGGAGCTCACTACTGAGGCCCACTACCGTAATGTAAAGGTTAAACCCACCTTTCGGACTCACTGTCCAAATAAAGATGAAGAAGTATACAATAGCCAGTAAACCAACTGATAGCAACTTGATTTTCCTATAGAGTTCTAATGAAGTTCATCATAGTCACAATATACTCTCTACATTCAGAAAAAACTCACATTGACATCCTTGCAACATGCCATCTACTCATCTTCTACAACAAGGAATGTCTTTCCTTTATACAACTTACAATAAGTAATTAGGTAAGCCTGTTAAGACTTCCCCAATGCACAAACATTTACATATACCCTTGCTAAGATACACATAGTACCTTAAAAAAATATATAAAAAATAAAAATAATCATTTACATGCCAAGATTCATAATCCACACTCTCCATCCAATGAACATGTTATCTCCTCTGGTCGACCCCAAAAATATTTTGACAAGTCTACACCCCACAGTGGACATCACCAAAAATCTAACAACCCAAGAATTATAAATAACATTCTCTGACATGTCTTTTGCCATGCGTCAAGATCATATATCATAACAAATGTCCGCATATAAGTTATCCAAAAAACTTAGAGACCTATATTATCATAATCCTTCATCACTGCTCTGTACCCAGTTTTCACCAAAATCACCATAACTCATGAAAACAACAATATCAAAACCAACAACCTTAGACACAAGATGTACACTCATCCTTCTACATAAATGAGCTCTTGCATATTATGAGATGCCATACAATGATCATACACATCTCTCATTCTATCATGTACCAGGGATAACCATTATGTCTGAGACTTCTAATGCATCCAACTGAAACATACGTTGACATCAATGATAAGACTTGAATATCAACACCTCAACCAAAAAAAATTCCAACAATCTACCCCTTTGGCATTGATGGCAATATATGTTAAAATCCATCAACCCAAAAGTAACTTCCTTAATACAAATTTCTCAATATCCTCTTCTCAACTCCCCCTAAAGTAGTAAGGGTTTTTCACTTGAATCTCTCCCCCTTTGAGATCAATAGAAAAAGGTGTCACAGTCCTTTTACCTAATCCCACCTCTACAAGGTGTATCATTTTGAAATATTCATTCCTGCAAAAAACCAAATGCTTGATCACCCAAATATGCTCCGTTATATACTATGTTCACTGCCCCTAGGGAGTGTATCAGAGCACCAAGTCCAAAATATAATATTGCTCTGATAATTAATACACTGATGCATTCATGTATCATTTAGTTCTCACAAGGAGGTGTTGTCACCCCAAGAAAACCTCTAAGATACTCAAAAACATCTCTTAACAATAGTTTTTTTATTATATCTTCTATTTTCTCCTTTGTATTGACGTACTCCAATTTAAATTCCTTTTCTGCAACCTTATCACTCAAAAAATGATACTTGATTGAAATATGTTTAGTCTTTGAATGCATAACATTATTATTTCACATGTTTAATGGACTTGTATTATCATAGTGAATAACAACTGGCTCTTCAAAGATTATCCTAATATCTTTTAACCTCTACTTCATCCAAAAAAATTGTGTACAATTTATAGTAGCAATAACGTGCTCTAATTCAACAGTAAATTGAGCTATACAATCCTACTTCTTACTCAACCATGAAACCAACCTCTTTCCAAGGAAAAATGCACAACCACTCATTCTCTTTATATCATCAACACTTCCTGCCCAATTGACATCTGTATAAGCACGCAAATTAATATGATAAGACTTTTCATACAATAAGCCATATTCTAATGTTCCTTCAGATATATGAATATCCTCTTAGCTGCAATAAAATGAATCTCTTTAGGATATGCGGGAACCTCGCAAAAATTCTAATTGCATTGGCAATGTATAGTCTATTGGAAAGTGATAAATTTTGTGTAATGTGATTCAATTTTTGGTTTTCATTTACGGCAACACATCTGGGTTTCAGATCGATTCCTATAAAGATAAGTTTTGATGGTTCATAAATCGACTAAGCATAGAAACAGAGATACAGAAGTGTTTTGGATGTCAAAGTTCAAGATTGATGATTTAGGGAAAGAGAGCTTAGAGGAAGATAGTATGGGGTATGTCTGACATCCACCTAAGATCGATTTGGTTTTGGTTATGTCTACAGTGAGTTAGAAATAATTGAAGACATACAGACTGTAGCTGAACAACGATACAGAGTAGTTGGATAGTAGCAAAGATTGAGGGAGTATGAATTGGAATCTAGACAATCAAAGTTGTATTTTGGTTGTTTATATCATCCACATTAACAATGAAAGACTGCCGACTATGCATTTGATATTTACTATATTAAATGTATTTTGTATTAAAGGACAACTTTTTAATATTTGTAATATTCATATTATGAGCCGACTTTGTAAATTTATGAGAGAATAGTAGAGCAGAGAATGATAGAGATCATTGAAGAACTATAAATAAACTATCTAAGCACCAGTCTTTTTTTTTTTTTTTCATGACTGAGAACACTTTGTAATCTAAATTATCTTGTAAGAGTTATAAGCTCAGTTGGCCCCTAACATGGTGTTGTGAACCTTTAACAAGGTTGTAATTCCTTTACTAAGGAAATGTGCTTTGTAATATTCAGCTCCTAAAATGTACATTATACTTTAGTACGTGGTTGTAGGTACTATCCCCACTGAGGTTTTCCCTTGGCTAGGGTTTCCTCAAAAAAAAAATATGGTGTTACGAGTACTATATCATTTACTTATGTTCTTTTCTTTACTGCAAGTTTATGGTTAATATTTAAATGGTTGAAGAATTTAGTTAAGTTCTATAATATTGATTCACCCCCCTGTCAGTATTATCCAATCCTAATAATTGGTATCAGAGCTTTTGGCCCTTGGAGAGAAAGTCTGACAGCTTGAGGGAGATCAAAATGGATTTGGATAGTTTGCAGGAAAACTTTGATGTTGCACTTGAAGACCTTGATAAAGAAAAAGAAGAAAATGGAGAGTTGAGATTCAACATGCGAAGAGCTAAGAAATTTATAAAGAAAATCAAATAACAACTTGAGCTTTCTAGAAATCAAAGACAAGATCTGGTGGTTTAGATAAAAGAGGATTCAGATGAAGATAGCTCGGATCAGGTGAAGGAACTAAAAGAAGAGAATGAAACTTTGAAACTTGAAAATGAGACTATGGCTAAAGAAATATAGGTATAGAAGGATGCTAAGAAGAAA
>MU227429.1:8485-42137 GCA_018584345.1 Thuja plicata
CGACTCTTGTAACATAACATTACATTACATACTTATATGTTTACAATTGAATAGGCGCGACCCAAAACATAACACTAGTCGGCCTTTAAACCAAAATATACAATGCTTCTGAACAAGTCAGCCTAAGTGTGTTTACTACAACATTAATTACATTAACACAAACTTATAACTAAAGGCACTTAGCCATTACATTACAAAATCATTCACGCCGATCAAAACTGTAGTCGACTTCCATGCTCCGTTTCCTGGACTGCAGGTCTACTAATCTGCTTGTAACTTTTCCGTACTGATGTTCCATACTCTATGCTTCTAGATCTAGCATTTATATACACCATAAAGTATATATCCAAGAATGCATGCTCTAGTGTGATCTCTAACACGTGCGCTGACGTACTGATCTCTGTATGTGTCTGTCTGCCATGTTTTCACACTTAGTCATTTTGTCTTTCATGATAGAACTTAAGTATGACTTTGTTGCCATGATTGACAACACAAAATGAGGCATGATTCCTCAAGAAGTCAACTTGCCAATAGGTTCTCCTATTGAGAATGAATCCGCATTTAGGCAACTAGTGGGTAGTTTGATCTATCTCACCACTACTAGATCTAATCTCAACTTTGTAGTGAGTTACATATCCCACTTGATGACAAATCCTACTTCAGATCATTGGGTTGTAGTGAAGCGCATCCTCGGCTATGTCAAGAGTACTCCAAAATTTTGTATCCTCTATGGACCCACCAAAGATCCCCGACATATTGGTTACACAGATTCTGAATTGGGAGGCTCTGTTGATGACAAAATATCCACTTCTAGGTATGTCTTCAGTTTGGGCAAAAATGCTAGCACTTGGACCAGTAAGAAGCAGTGGGTTGTATCTCTTTCCTCGATGGAAGCTAAATATTAAGGAAAAGTCAAAGTAGGTTGTGAGGTAGTTTTGCTTCAAAGGATGATTTTTGACATCCATTTGTCTTAGGCAGGTCCTTCACCCCTCTTTTGCAACAATCAAGGGGTCCTCAAACTTGCCAAAAATATAGTCTTCCATGAGAAAACCAAGCATATTGATATTCGTTGTCACTTCATCCGTCAGTTGGTTGAAGATGGATCCGTGGATTTAGTATGTCCCTACAACTGACCAGAATATAGATATTCTCATCAATTCCCTCCTTCTAGATAAGTTTGTTAAGTTTGGAGGGTTCCTTGGTGTAGTTGACAGGTTGACCATTAAGGGAGGGTATTAGAATAATATCTCCGAATATCTTGTTTATTATTATTTTAATGGTCAATATTGTAAATCTTATAAATATTTGAATGTATAATATTATTTTTATTCTTTCATTATTAGAATGTTTCTAATAATAACAATTGTTTCGTAATATAAACATTGTATTTGTAAACTATTAATGAGTGTCTTTCTCATTCATTAATTCATTGAATATTCTACCAATTACCTATGTAATACATTGTACCTTAAGTTCACTATGGATGTGGATTAAATGAAATAACTAGCACAAGAGAAAATGCAATAGAAAATATTGTACAAATGCTTGATAATACTTGAGAATAATAAGCTATGTTGAGGGTGGGGGGCTAGGGTACCTCCAAAAGTATCCAATAGGAACATGATACACAATATGATCATAAACTAACTAGTAGCTCTTTTATGTACCTCACTTGTTTCAATGGGATTAAGTGAAAAGGTAAAATAGTTATGGAGGTCACTTAATAATATTTTAATATTTCATAAAGTCATCTTATTAGCCTCATTTATTTTATTTAAACAAAACATTAACGTAACAACTTTAATATTTCAAATTTATTCCTAGATGCATCATCTGAACTCCAAACTAAAAAATTGAGTGCTGCCACCAATCCAAAGATGATGTCTAAAAATAGCATTGTCACTACTAGTCCCCTCCTAAAATTTAGGAAACTTTGTCAAATCATCCAAAATGGCTCAGAATGCTTCTTTGACCATCTCCCAATCTTCTAAAAAATAGGGATCCCTTGTAAAAAATAGGAGACAGGCAAAGCTATTTGGAATGGCTTGTGAAGCTCCCTACTAAGCTCCATGACCCTTGGTTGGGTTCCCTAACCACTCTGTTGATCTACATAAACCCCTTGTTGTAGGCCAAACTCTTTTGAAGATTGAACTGCCTAAGGAGGGGACATTACAAATAAGGAAGTGACTCTTTCAAAGGTTAGCAATGATGAAAGGTTGTGAATCTTTAAGGGTGGTAATTAAGAAGGGTTGTCTCTCTCTCAAAGGGTAGAAATCATGAAAGGTTGTGACTCTCTATCAAGGCATAAATGATGAAGGATTGTGACTCTTTCAAATGGTGGTAATTGTGAGTGGTGGTGACCATTGCTAATGACATACACGATGAAGAGGTGTGACTCTCCCTCACATTGGAAGATATAAAAAGGAGAAGGTTTCACCTGAGGAGGACATCCAAGGGAGGTCAATTTTGGGAATAATATATTATTCTCAAAGGCAACAATCAGAAGTGGTGACTCAATTCTTATGAAAGGTGGTGACCCTTTCACCAATAAATTATAAATGACACATTTTTTCAATCATTCAAGGATCACTTATCTATCATCACTCACAAATACATTAAATTAGCACTCACTCAAATAATCACTCATCACTATATAAATTCCACAATCATTCAATCGCCATTCACTAATAAATCATATCATCAAATCAAAGGAAATCATTCAATCATCCATAAAACATCAATTGAGCATCCAACAAACATACCAACAATCAATTCTTTCATCAATTCAATCAGTCTATATTAATTATTCAAATGTCAATCAAGGAATCTAACAATAGAAACAAATCAGTACTCATAAAAAGGACATCAGTTTATAAGTCAGCAACAATCAAGCATTTAGATCAAACCATAGCGATCTTATTTTTTTGTGGTATGCAAGATAATGATAATTAGATAATCTATTGAAATATTTTCTGATTACATATATGACCTATATATTTGTATATCCTTTATTATAATTAATTAGTCAATTATTTATCAAAATCTCCTAGGAATAAACTATCATGTAAGGATTAGGGAGAACCTCAATAAGGTCAGCAGGTGTGTCTTTTCCTTCTAAGTAGCCCACCTCATGTTGGATTGACAAGAGTTTCTACCAATTAGGGCCAAGAGGTCGAGTATAGATACTCCACGCTCTTGGGGTTAGTCATGGTGAAGTTAGGGTGTCTTATTGAGGAGTCATGATTAGGGAGCAGACGCGTCTTCCCCTTCTAATTAGCCCACTTCATGCTAGATTGACAAGAGTACTTGCCGCTTGGGGCCAAGAGTTCAAGTATGGATATTGCCTGCTCTTGGGATAAGTTGTGGTGAAGTTAGGGCTCCTTAACATGCTTTCTCTCAAACCCCTATTACGGTGGATTATGGGAATGGAACTATTGATTCTTGACTTTTTAAATGATTTGTTTAAATAGATTGAAATAATTAGTAATATATATGCATTTACAAGTTACCCTAAACCCTATAGAAATATTTGGTAGAATTATGTTAGGTATGTTATCTAACATGATTGCTCGACCTATTCTAGGATTTACCTTGCTAAAGACATATTTATTGGTAAAGTTATAATTCTAACTATATTACACCTCCTTGTTAAAGACATATTTATTGGTAAAGTTATAATTCTAACTATATTGCACCTCCTTGCTAAAGACATATTTATTGGTAAAGTTATAATTCTAACTATATTGCACCTCCTTGCTAAAGACATATTTATTGGTAAAGTTATAATTCTAACTATATTGTACCTCTTTTTTTAAGTGAACTTGTGGTTTTAGGGAAAAAATTAGGGCAATCTCAAAAAGGGACATCACAATAAACAAACTCATCATCAATGAATGACATCATAAATGAACGCATATGCATAAGCTTTAATAGAAATTTAAAAATGATACTTGGCATCTCCATAAGCTCAAACCATATAGTCCAAGAACATTTGAATGACCAAACATTACAAGCTTCTAGTAGTTTGCATGCTCTAGAAAGTCATTGTATGTTCCTAAATACCCAGATTTAACTGCCTTCTCTAGCTTTCCATCTTGTCCTCATCACATGATCATCAAATTCACGATCTTTTGTCCATGTTTCTCAACAAAAAAATCTACAGCTTTACGGCCTCTGTTCCCATCATAAACACCAAAGAAAACCTGCTAAACCCCAAACAATCCCATAAATAGCTAAAACTAAAAATTCAGTCCTTGCTCAAAATAGTGAGAAAAATTGTCTGAAATGCGTAGTATACGAGTGCATTACTGCAGGAATGAACAAGATTTCAGCCCTCAACTTACACCAAATTAATCATAAAAGGAAACCGATTCTTTGTATTATTTATTGATTGAATAGTTTTTTATCATAATTGTTAGGTTGAGTTCTAGCCAGAGGACAAATTTGATTGGATAATTTTTTTGACTTACTTGAACAAGTATGAAGTGGTGCATTGCGAGGATATTTAGAATAGCATTAACATGTTATAGGAAGAATTTTTCCTCCACTGAAATGTTGGGGCTGATTAGAAGACGCATCAGTCTGCTTAGGCAATGGACTCCAGACCTCTAAACTCATGGAGAAGTTGTTTCTTCTGAAAATTGGATTGCCACCTGCAGTAAAGATGCTTCTTCGTGAAAATAGGAGCTTTTTATTTCTTAACATTCTTGTAGATTCCCTGGGGAAAGTAGAGACTGTAACATTACTTACTGATTATGTGTAATTTTTGAATTGTAAAGAGAAGGGGATTTTCCAGCATAAAATAAATGATCACTTCCCAGGATTCAGCTAATAGTTATCTTCTGCTAAGTGTTAACCCATACCTCTGAAGAGATCAGGAAACAACAATGCCTGCTAGGCTCTGGAACAAATTTACTAGCCTCCTATAACAACAGCATTAAGTAGGGAGGCTTGTTTGGTTGATAGGCATCTTTTTAAGGGTTTGTTGTGTTTAGTGTTCTATAATAGACTGTATTAGAGCCCCCCACTTAAACAATTAGTAGGTTAACTCTGAGTACTTATCAACTGTTTAAGCTCTCCTTTTTAAGATTATTTTTATGGCTATGCCAAATTCATTTCTTTCAAAGGTCATACTTAATTGTTAGTGAGAGTATTGGAGCTTCTTATCTATGAAATATGATTCTTTTTTTGAAGAATTTTGGATAAACTATCTGAAAGATGGCACGGGAGCTTCTAGGCTTGTCCAACTTTCTCCAAGGTCATGTATCTAAGAGAGGTCGAAAAAAACCTATCGCTTTGACCATGGCCAACTCTATATTTAAATCTATGTAATTCTCCTGAGCTTTGTCTCCAAGGTTTTCATTTTCTCCCTTCTCTCGCTACATGTCTCAATCTTTGGCTACCATCTTTCAGGCTTTTAAAAAATTATGAATTTTAGTTTTTTTCTTAGTTAAGTAGGTTTGAAGGTTGCAATTGGAGAGTGCACGTTTTTATTTTTCCTTACATCTAAGTATATAATATGCATGTATTTATTTGGTAATAAGTATGTAACCTATGGAAAGTACAAGAATACCTAACATTTATTATAATCATATCTCTTATTTCTTTTGTCATCTTTTAATTATTGAAGCATTGCAATACTCTATAGTTTCTTCAATTTGAATAAATAGATTAAGGCTTTAATTATTGTGCAAGGAATGGAAAGATGACTTAAGATGAAGAGTGATTGAAAGAAAAGGAAAGAATATACTTACAATAGTGTAGAATTGCAGACGGAACCATGGAGATGAGTATGAAGCTTCATCTTGGGAACCCCACGCTACCACTCTACCATTATCACTTAATCATTTCCATTTATGTCCTACCCTAAGATCTTTTCTCATTGCTTACTTGCTCATTCAATAGGCCCTTCTTGGTCAGATTTTTCTTTTTCAAATTTAGACATTTTTCTGCTAAGAATACACAATACTAAGCTAGAAAAGAAATCCACCTATTCCCAATTTAAGTTGGCATCGACTCATAATTTTTGTGCCCTTTGGAAACATCTTCAACAAAACCTATGAACTCTCATCTTCCTTCATCAGAATAAAAAATTAATAATAGAAAAACTATTTAAGCTCTACAACCACAAAACATATAAATATATCAATATGCATCTAGAATCGTCAAATTGAGACTCAATAAAATAACTAAGCTTCATAATCATCTAGACATAGAGTCATTTAAAACTATTTTAATTTTTTTGTGTCATTTAAAACTATTTTAATTTTTTTGTGCATCTAGAATCGTCAAATTGAGACTCAATAAAATAACTAAGCTTCATAATCATCTAGACATAGAGTCATTTAAAACTATTTTAATTTTTTTGTGTCATTTAAAACTATTTTAATTTTTTTGTGCATCTAGACTCGTCAAATTGAGACTCAATAAAATAACTAAGCTTCATAATCATCTAGACATAGAGTCATTTAAAGTTGGGAATAAAGAAAAAGAGTTGAGAAAGTTTTGTTTTCTTTCTTAAATCTAGAAGCTCTAGAAATGTTCCTAGGCAAAGGATATTTCATTATCACTAATCATGTTAAACCTCCTCGTCTTAGCAAAAGGCAAATCAAGGTGTTTCCTCTCTTGAAGCATTGCTTGTTTTCTATGATGATTCAAATCATATTGCTAAGATTAGCTCTGTCAAAGATAATGTACCATCAATTACCCTTTTAGTGTTCTAGAAAATGAAACACGGAGTAGCTTAATAAACGCGGAGCATGCTAGCAGCTGAAATGTGGAATACATGCAGTTGACAAATGCCAACATATGAAAAAATCAAAAGTGAACACATACCCTTCTTATTTGACATAATGTGTGGACTAAATAGAGGAAGGCTACTAAAAATTCTTTTGCAAAGTCCCCAAATTAGGAGAACCCAAATTTTGCCCTAGATTATAGTTTCTATATAAAAGCAAGTAGGATTTTTAGGACACCTTTTTATTTTGATTGAGATCCTACAAAAGGTTAAGAAACATTATAGTCATAATTCATAATTAGACATTCTTAAGTTAGAAATAAGCATATATCAGATTAATAGATTGCTTGAATAAGATTTTAAGATGTCTCATCTATAGAAGTAATAAGGTAGGGTGATTTGATGAGGTTCTCAAGAGACCCCTACCTAGGCCCGAGAGTGGATATACCATCCTTTATGGCCTCATGTGGCCCTTTCCATACAAGTAAGTTGACGTACCTAGTGTGGTGTCCTATCACCATTCTCCTCAGTTTTGTCACTTCTACCTCACCTCCACTAGTTGAGCATCCATATGCATTGGTTCACCATGATAGAGGTTGTGAGGATCATTCAAAGTAGGGTGCCTAGAAATTCCCTCCTTCCTAAGCCCAAAGGCAGTCCCCTTGTCCCCCTTTGGCCCATTAGAGATATAGCTTTGGGAGATATCTTTCACTAAAATATACTTGCAATAGTTATCTTTGTGATTTGGGTCTGATCCATTTCTACGTGTTGTGTTCTGCTACTGCCAATTAATTCAAATATTAATCTATATTCTCTGATGTCATCAGTGATTATCCTCTCATTGAAGACGAATGGTTTAAGACTATGAAGAGTCTTCCTGTTGTTGATAGATGGTTCAAGTAAATAAAGAGTCACCTACTTTTGTATCGGCAATTTCTTTATGTGCCTCAACAAACTCTTCATTGTCAAGATAGTGAAGAGTCTGCCTCTTCATATGAAAGTCTAGTCCTTATTTATAGTTGGTATTTTCATATGCTTGTATGATCAGCTACATACATGGTTCAATATTTTTTTTTTGGTCGGTAATTGGTATTTTGTATTGATAAAGTATAAAGAAATAACATTAAAACTTGATAAACCTGAATCAACATATAGCTTGAAAACCTATATCATCTATAGGAGTCATTTGCTCCTTTACAAATTTGAACCAATAGACCTTGATACCCTGGGGTATTTGAAATGTGACCTTTAATCTTTACACAAAAAACCAAAGATTTTCTTCTTACATTTTGTTGCAGTATGAGAATTTATAACCTTGTCAAAATATATTCTACTTACAAACAAAACTATAATAATTAAAATTCTGTCGAGACTGATCTTTCAACAAAAAAAACCTATGTCTGTTCAAACCTTGGGCCTCTAAGCATGACTCACTGCATTGTTCGACTTCACTGATCAAAATCCCTCCATGGGCACCTGCATTTACCAACAAAAAGAAGACACCAGAAAAAGACTTCCAAAAAAACCTTGTTGGGGATAACTACGGCAGAACGTTCCTCTTTTTGGCATGACATCTTGGGTTTCTTTTCTTCTTCAACACATTATCTAGAATGGCCGCAGCTTGATTGTTAGCCATTTGGGTTTTCTTTTATAGCTCCTCCTTCAACAGCCTCCATCCATCCACAACCTGCTGAAACATATGCGGCTTGTCAACCATCGCCTACCATCACAAAAAAGGAATGAGCCTAAATCTTCGAGCATCCTCATCCTCTTCAAAACACTCTATGATATCCTTCCCTATGCCCGACACAGACCATTCCAAGATGGAATCAATGTCTCCCAACACTTCCTCATCGAACAGTGCCTTTGTTATGTGGCCAACTTCCTTCGTGATCTCACGAATCTCTAGTCCACATGCAATAAAGATGGAGTTAACATCTAAATTGGTGCGTCGTTTAACCTTTCTATCTTGAAATGGGCACCGATAACCTTCAACACACTTGCCACCATTCTATCAGATTTAATTTTCAGTAGTCCCGTAATTATTTCCTTGCTAACCGGGCCCTTGAAGGCCTTCATCTACTTTTCAGAATCCAGACTGAAAGTGGCCTCCATTCTATCCTTTTCTTACTACAGAATCTCGCTTCTCTTTGTTTTGAGAGCAGTTGTTATGATCCAAAACCGTCAATTTGCCCTATTTTAAAGATGTTTCTTTGCATTTCCACCCAACTTTCACTGAAAATCATGTGAAAGGTCATATCATTGCTCACAACCCAACTTGTGCCATAAAAATCTTGCATACTCATTAATGAGTACTTCTCTCCTCTGTCATCCTATTATCATTACCTCTTTGGTAATTGATCTAGATATAGTGCATTCGATGTTCATTCCAAACCATCAGAAAGACACAACTTTAGGATTCATTACTTATTTAAAATATCCCAAAGGATCGATGACATTATTAATTATTATTCTTTATTTCCATCATTAATTTAAAATCAAATTGCATATGTCTAAATTAGAGAGGTTATCAAATATCAAATCATTCACCTTGTCAAATGTGGTCACCCAATTAGCTAATTTATCTTCCTCCTTATTTCCCTCCCGTGGAGTATGACTAATTTTTTATTCTTTGAATTTATGTAGGCATTCAGTGATTTCTCTTATAATGCTATTAATATACCAAGTGTGGGATTGCCCCTTCTTTATAGCCTCAATTATTATTTTTGAGTCACCTTTTATATGAATTTTTTCCACACCTAAAACACTCCCCATTTTTAATGCTAACATTGTTGCTTGTTCTTCTGCTAGATTATTAGAGCCGTCCTCTAATCTTTTTGTTGCTAAGGCTAATACCTCACCTTTGTAGTTTCTTGCTATTTCCCCTGCTCCAGATATACCTAGATTTCCTTTCGAAGAGCCATCAAAGTTTACCTTCATCTATCCAGTGTCTGGAGGAACCCACCTAACATCATCTCTACAGGTCTTAATCATTCCTGATTGACTTCCATCATTTTTATAACAAATCTTGATTCTTGGCCAGTGTTTTTGAATTGAACTATCCCAAGATGAAAATATGGTGCTAGCCTTTAATTTTTTTACTGTCAAGCTCATGACTTCTTCAATGGAAGCATCAATCCTTTGGAAAATTGTGTCTACTGATTCTGAAACCTCCCAGAAAATTCTTCTATTACGTTCCTTCCAAAGCTCCCATATGACAATTGAAGGATAAATAATCTAAATTTTAGATAAAGTGGATTTCCAAGGAGGGATTTTCCATCCCTTGAAGATATCTAATATAGAGTGAGGAATGGGTCCTATAAAATTTAATCTAGATATTATCCTCTCCCAGCATTGGAGAGAGAATCTACAGAGGGCTAGAAGATGATCCACATCTTCATTTGCCTGCTCACACAACGGGCATCTTGACGGGCCTATAAAACCAAATGTATTCCTTCTATCACCTATAAAAATCCTATTCTGAATGGAAATCCAAGCAAATGCTCCTGCTTTTGGTAAGAATTCCTTATCCCAACATAATTTATAAGGCCACTCACCTTTCTCCTCCTCATGCACTAGTAAGTTATAGCCCAATTTTTTCGGGTAGTTGCCACTTTTGGCAGCACACTAGATAACATTATCCTTCCTATTCACTAGAGTGAGAGATCTTTCTGTGAATATGGTGTTAATTTTAGTGCATATTTACACACCCAGGCCTTTAGTAGTAATGTCTTTACATGGTTCAATTTTTTTGTAGACATATAATTTTTTTGATTATTACTTCATTTGCTCACTAGTTTTGTGTGTATTGTAATTGAGACTTCTGATTTTTCATCAATAAAGATATATTTTTGTGGCTGGGTTTTTCGCCCTCGAGTAGGAGGGTTTTCCTAGGGTAAACATTGTGCTTGTTTTCTTATTTATATCTTTTTTATTGCATACATTTCTGATCCTAAAAACCAACATGGTATCAGAGCTAGGTTAGAAACCTGGTTGCACGGTGGTATCCAAGTGAAAGGCTCTCTTTTTTTTCTGGGTAAGTTATCTAGAGAAGCCATTCATTACTTTTTTTTAAGTTGGGGGATGTTATAGTGTATGTTGAGGCTTCCCATAAGTTCAAGGTCATTTTCTTTAATATTGTCGCAACAAAAATTTATGGTATGTCATCAAATTGTATTTTCTCTTCAATGGTTTGAGTTGGTCATGTCTAGCAGTTTCATGAGATAAATATATGCATGAAATGGGTGAACAAATAGAGAGGAAATAAGTCATTTCCTGGAAGTAGAGTGTTGGAATATCGTGTGGACATTTCTCATCGTTCCAAGTTGATAATAGCCATGTCATTGTTGTGACTCTCATATTGTCATTTTTTAAGATGAACTCTTGTAGTGATAGTCTTCATTGTAATGAAGTCATTTTTTGTTCTTTTCTTGAGATTTTGGGTGCATTGAAATACAAGACATTACTCCCCAGGAAAGTGAGAGATGTTACATTCATTCTAAGGTTGCCATAATTTCCAATTTTCTTGAGCTTTCAAGAGGAGTTACATAATAGAGGTTTTCGAGAATGCTCCTGGTCTATATTGAATGTGACAGGATGACCTCCTGAGGCTATAATCTTGGAAGCAGTGGGTGAGAGAAAGTTCCATTACATTTAAGGATTCCTATGCAAATTTGGGTGATGATAACAACTAGTAAAAGACACTCCTATCAACTGTTCCTAAAACTGGTGTGGCTTTAGATACGACCATTTTAAGAAAGATTAAGTTGTATGATTTCTAATTCGGGTCATGAAGATCATCTTGGAGGGGATCATTATAATGTTGATATGGTGAAAGATACCATGGTGTTGATAGAAGGGAAATAGATGAAGATTTAAATCTAAAAGGGCATGCTAAATTGATCAACAATAAAGAGATAAGTATTTTGTGTTTGAACCTTTGAATAATGATCATGAATAATTCATGTGATAGAATTGGGAATAGTGAATCATGTATGATTTTAGCATTGGTTTGTATATTTCTCTTTAGGGTATTTTGATTCTATGAACTATTATTAATCTCTCTAAAATGCAAGATGGATTAGGGAGCAAAAGGATGAAGGATTAATTATCTGAAATTTCATAAGGAATTCAAAGGAGAAAGAGCTCAAGTCATCCAGTGAGGAAGTTATGATAGCTGGAGAAATGAACATACATGAAGACTTAGCTTGCAATAATGAGTCTAAGTTGATGACACATAAAAAGATTAGGTCATCCTTGGATGAATATTTTGCATTAGCAAAGAGATTAAGAAAGATGAAGACACTAAACAATGGAGAACCTATTATTGCAATCATCCACTTCTAAGAGGAGGAAATGACATTCAGAGGGAGTTAAATTCTGAGAATTTGAGGCACAAGTTCACTTCTAAGATTATTCAATAGAGGGGAGTTCACTTCTAGAGAATTCCTTTGCAATATTTGAGGCAGGGATCAAGAGGGAGTTCTGTGAAGAAGTAAATATGTCAGCTAAGTGGGTTACAATGTTGCAAGGATAGGTGCCAAAGTCCTTGGAAAAACTCTTAAGTTGTAGAGAACATAATTTCACAGTCAATTTGGATTTGAAATTGGTAGCTTCGCAAACTTTTTTAAAATATGGTGATCTAGGATGAGGTCGAGGAGGCAAATCCTAGACTCTAGCATGTCAGAAGTTCTAGAGGTGTGTGTTTGAAGCTATTCCTATAAGGAAAGCATTGCAAGCAATCTTGGATGAGGAGGTCAGGAGGTTGACGCAAGTGCTTGGAGCTTTAGAGGGAAGTCACATCATCATGAAGATTTTTTTAATGTATATTTCTCTGTGAGAGAGAAATATGAGGTGAAAGCCCTTGTAATGTATATTTCTATGAGAGAGAAATATGAGGTAAAATCCCTTGTAGTGTATATTTATCTATGAGAGATAAATATGAGGTGAAATCCATTATAATGCATATTTCCCTGAGACAAAGAAATATGAGGTGAAAGCCCTTGAGAGATGTTTCTTTTCCACTCAAGGGAGTAGCCATGGTTGAGGTCATATTGAGAGATTCCAAGATGACATCACATTGAGTGATTTCATGATGGGCACTTGTGCATATGCTTCTTTCCAAAAATGGGAGTAGCCATGGTGGACATCATGTTCAGAGATTCCATGTTGACATCACATTGAGTGACTCTGTGATGTGAGCTTGTGTATATGTTTATTTCCACACATGGGAGTAGGTGTGGTGGGCATCATGTTGAGTGATTTCATGACGTTATCTTGTAGAGAAAGTTTGCGATAATTTTTTTTTCCACAAATGGTTTAGCCATTTTGGGTGTTATGTTGAGAGATTCCATGACATGGATATCTAAAAAGATACCTCCCTTTCTATGAGGGAGTGTTGGAGATATAGATTTGGGAGATATCTTTCACTAAAATATACCTGCAATAGTTATCTCTATGATTAGGTTCTGATCCTCCTTTCTACGTGTTGTGTTTTTTTGCTGCCAATTCATTCGAATATTATTCTATATTCTTTGATGTCATCAAAAATTATCCTCATTGAAGATGAACGGTTTAAGACTGAATATTCTTCCTCTTGTTGACAGATGGTTCAAGTAAATGAAGAGTCACCTTCTTTTGTATTGGAAGTTTCTTTATGTGCCTCAGCAGACTCTTCATTGTCAAGAAAGTGAAGAGTCTGCCTCTTCATATGAAAGTCTAGTCCTTATTTATAGTTGGTATTTGCATATGCTTGTATGATCAACTACATACAGGGTTCAATATTTTTGTAGGCATATAGAGTTTCTGGTTATTACTTCATTTGAGCTATTTTTGTGTGTATTGTAATTGAGACTTTTGATTTTTCATCAATAAAGAGAATTATTGTGGCTGGGTTTTCACCCTCAAGTAGGAGGGTTTTCCCAAGGTAAACATTGTGTTCATTGCCTTATGTATTGCTTTTATGATTGCTTACATTTATGATCCTAAAAACAAGCATGGCCCCATGGGACTCCTTAGTCACATAGCATGGGGTGGTGTTCTTAGAAGGTGATCTCATCATCATTTTCCCTCACGTGGTCCCTTCATTTCCTCTACCATGGCTAGTTACAACACATAGAAAACATACATGATATTTCACACATAAATTCTATATAGATGTATATAAGTTTGCATGTATATCTACATATAAGTTGTCACATACTAATATAATATTCCTAAAATTCATACATAATTAAAATAAAGAACATGCATCAAAGTATTTATTACACAATATATGCATCATGCGATACTCATACCAAATATTTCAGATCTGAGTATTATTATTATTATTATTATTATTATTATTATTATTATTATTATTATTATTATTATTTGTTCTTTTCTCTTGATTCTTTTTCTTCTCTTTCAAAAAGATTGAATGTTACTTTGATAGGGTGGCACTTAAATGATTGATGTTTGAATGATGATGATGTGATTGCTTGTTTATTCATTTTGTTGAATTGATCTTTTCTAATTGATAGATTGTTTGATTCAACCTTTGTTGATTCATAGATTGCTTGATTGTGTGATGCATTGATGAGAGATGATGTCTTGATTTTTTCTTGGAATGATCTCCCCTTTATAATTTACAAAGGTCACCACCTTTCCTATAATTTGAGACCACTTTTCATTTTTGTCGCTGATTATTCTCCCAATTGATCTCCCCTTTTGATATCTTCTTCAAATGGAACCTTCACTTTAATATCTCCTTTTAGTTAGGGAGTCACACCCTATCATTTGTTAATGCCCTTATGAAAGGGTCACACCCTTTGTTTATGAAAAGATACATCTGTTTGACAATAGCAACTGCCCCTTTCACTCTTATTTAATCTTCACCTATCTCTCACCTCTCAAATCTATCTTTACTGCTTTTCAAATATTCACATATCCCATTTAAGATCTCCATGCCCTCTTCTTATAGATCAACATATCTTATTTTCTTCTTTCCTTCTCAATTCTTATTTCAGATCCTTCCTTATACTTCTTCTCTAAATCTTCTCTAGATCACCTCTACTCCCTTTCCTCCATTCCATTTGATCCTTCTTCCCCTTTATATATTTTGTTAGGAAGGGTCACACCTCTTCACCATGTCCGCCCTTTTCAAAGGTCACACCCTTTCACAGTCACCACTTTTTGAAAGAGTCACAACCCTTCATCTTTTTTAAAATAGTCACTTCCTTATCGTCTTCCCCTTCCCTTCTTCTTCCCTTAATCCTTCCTTAATTCTTATTCTCCCTCTGCTTCTTCCCTCCATTTCCCCCTCAAATGAAGTTCTCTTCTCACTCTTTTATACCTCATGTTTGAGGGAGACACAACTTTTCCATTCATGCCTTTTGACTATTTATTTAACTTAAATAAATTTTAATTATTCTTTAAATTTTATTATTTTATATTTTTAATTTAATTAAATTTTGTTTATTATTTAAACATATTTCAAGAAGGGGACATGACATCTTTCAAAAAATTTATCTTTGAGATTTGAGTAGTTTATAACTAATAATTATATTGGACATATAGGGACCCACTTTGATCTCATATATTCTATTTTAATTATAGAATAATACTGATAAATACCTTTCATTGTTGAGAGTTGTTAAGATAAATATGTATTAATCTCATACATATTCATAATTATGCATACTACTTTGACTTCAATATGAAGCCAAGATGTGGATGAGCTTTTAAGTTGAATTTTTTTATCTTTAAATTAATATTTGAGATTTCACTGTGTTGCTAGTTGTTTTATACCATGAATAGTGTCTGTGTGAAAATATGCCTATATGTTTGAAACCACAAATACTTCAATAGCTCATTACATCAATTGGTTAGTCAAATCAAATCAATTGAAAACACATAAAACCAATTGAAATTAAATTATTTCTTCCTAGTCATGAAGATTGTAATCTAATTGTTAGTGCTCTCAGAATTAGCATATTAAATCATTGAACAGACAATCATGAAATGGAAGATTCAATTATGAATGCATCTCCATCAATGAAAATTTGATATAATTGTTAAGGATGGATGAGAAAGATGAGAATGATCTAGATACAAATTGATAGCATGTAGGTATGTGAGAGATCTAGATAGAAACGACTTGATGAGAGGTTAATTTTATAGATTTTCCCTTGGAGGCAAAGTGATTCAAATTTGAATTTGAATTGAATGGTTGAGATTGATCTACAATGAGTGGTTGATATTAGGACCTTGATTGATCCATGTGATTCCATCTCATTGGTTGATGCGTTGAATTTATGTCTTTTTGTGAGTTGAGTGGATATTAGGGAATTTAATTAAATCCAACTAATTAATTTCCTTATCCATGGGATTTTTCAGTGTGGATTTGATTAAACAGCTTAGGAGAATTAACTAATGAATGATCATTTGATGACTGATTTCTGATGACTTAGGATTGAAGTTGGATTTGATGTCCTGATTAGTACCTAGGGAAATTCAATTGAGTTTTAGGCCTCTAAGTAGACTGGACCAATTTTAGGTTATTACATTTGCCCCTCTTTAAATAGATGTGTGATCAGTATGTTGATTCAAAGAATGTCTGATGTTTCCCTTGATCATGGGAGTAATGCGATGGTGGATCACTGATGTATTATCTTCGATATGAATCTGTGTTTGATGCGATGTTGGATAAGAGATCATTGAGAAAAGATAGCATAACCAGTTTGATATGATGTTGATAAAACTAATTACTTGCATGAATATTGATCAAGATAATTAACTTGATATGTGTTCTGATGAAGTTAAATATCTGATGATTTTATGATGACAAGACTATCAATTTGGTATGGTGCGATGAAATTGATATGATCCTATTGATTCTAATTTGATTTTATTAGACAAGATCTCTGATTTGATCGATGATTATTTCTAGATTCAATTCAATGATTGATTTAATGACAAAAATTTGATACATTACATCAGATTTAATAACAAAGTTGTTTGATGATCCAGATGCAAGGATATGTTTGATTTAATGCAAAAAAATTGATATATTACATTATATTTAATTACAAAGTTGTTTGATGATCCAGAGCAAGGATATGTTGATCATGATGCCCCCTCGGGAGAAAGATTGAAATGTGATAGAAGAAAAATGAATGATGTTGAATGATGATTTAAGAAAATGTTGAATGGATTTATAAGATTGGGTTGATGTTGATGATGAAGAAGATTGATTCAGAATCCATTTTGATTGAGCACTCGATAATGATGTTGCAAAAATAATATTAAAAAATGATGATAGATGCAAGGATCTTAGATGTGATACTCAACCATGTTGAAGATAGATTTCCTTCCTTGAGGTGATTTTGATCAAGTCAAATGAATGCAAGAATGAAATGAATGCCCCTAGAATTAGATGTAATCTTCCACAAGTGTCATTCTTTTGATCTTTTTGTTTGTTTATGCTTTATGTTTTTTTTCATCATTGAGTTGTTAGTTGTTAGGTGTTAGTTGCAAGAAAGAAAACAAACAAGAGTTATTTATGTTCTTGTGTAATGATTATGTTGTCTGTAATGACCCATACGTTCATATCCTTGGAATAAATTTTTTGATGTGCTTACAATGATCCTTTATCATTCATATCCTTGGGTATAGTATTTCGAAGCACAATAATAAGAAATCACTTCCCCACAGATAACACTTAAATAAAATATCATTCCCCCTATCCTTTCTCTTCTAGTACGAATACATCATAGAGTCACTCAGAAGACATGATAGCGAAATCAATAATAATAGACAACAAACAAAGAAAATTCATGTCCCCCTTCCTTGTTCCTCTAGTCCAAAGACATCTATGAGTCACTCAGAAGACATGACCAACAAAAATTAGTTCAAGTTCAACTATGATAGGTAGTGTTGAGAAATAAAATTGGACAAATTCCATAATAACCAAGCTCTACTTTGCCAATATTAACTACAACTACACAAGAAATAGTGCAAATTTTAGTGGATTATGCAAAGGATTTTCATACCACAATGAACACCATCAAAATGAACAATGCACATTTCATGATAGAAGTTAAGCATCCATAAAAGGAAGGGCTCAAGCTAACTTTACACAACAACTTACAATCATCAAACCATCAAAATTATGATCCATGGAATTCATCAACCATCATTACATTCTCCATTGAAATCAAAACACTTTATCTAACAAATCTAATCTAAATGAGGGAACAAAAAGAAAATGCAAGCACTAAGACACGTCAAGAAATCACCAAACTCCAATGATAACTTTATTATCTCAGTAGCTCATAGCAACATTCTCCAAATTTTGTCCTTACAAATGAGAAATGATGCCTTTATATAGGTCCCCGATTACAATGAATGACCTGGAGATTAAAACAAAACTGATGGACCAGATTGTGCCACCTCAGCCCTAATTAGGGTTAGAGAAAGAAGAGAGAATATCCATTTAATAATAGGGTCCACATAGACCAACCAAAAGAAAGACCACCTTCTTAGAGGGTAGTAAATGCCCACTACGCATGCCCATTTGACAGGAGAGTTGGAAACATGCATGCCCACTATACGATAAATGCTCCGCTACCAAGAATAGTCTATGTTTGACTTTTCCCTTTGAATGCATGGAATTTGGTCAACACAGTCTCCAACTCATCGATGCTGACACTTGGCATTGATTCCTGCTTGAATTCAAGAACTGCCATCTCTCGCTACAATTTTCTCAAACTGCCCTCCCAATCTAGCAACAAGTCCTGGGTTGTGTGCATGACATTTGAGAAAATGGAGAAGCTCTCAAATTAGTCCTTCATGAATAAATTCAACTAAAAGAACTCTTCCAGTTTACATTTTAGGTTGTTCACAGTTATTTCATTCTCGGCCAATCTCAGCGATAACAGTTATGCAATTGTGTTGGAGATCCCTTTCTTAATATTTTTGACAACCTTCCTCAATCAAGTGGATGCCTTGTTGAAATAATCAAACATTCCTTTTCCATGATCACTGCACTATAACACTAGGAAAATTTGTATGCTTCTCATTCCTTGATCACTCCACTGTCAGCCAATGTCTGTCTGGGAGTCTTCATTAAATGTTGTAAGTGTGACATCACTTCATCCTGATAAATTTTTTCATCCTCCCAGGACCCATTTATACATTATATCCTAGAAAGGATGGCCAATACCCTTCCGTGAACTTGCACCATATCTTCAACATGTTTGTATGCCTCACTCTGGATGCCTTCTATCCAAGCTTCTGCATTATGAAAAATCTACCTGATGCTTTCAATGCCTTCCACTGACTCAACTAGAATAAATATAGGAGGAACAAATCATTGACCCTCTTCCCTCACTGAATGAGATAAGTTGTTCAAATATTCACACAAGGCCTTTTTCTCACCTTTTAGCTTATGGTACTTTTCTTCCAATTTCCTCATTTTTTATTTCATCGCTTGTGTAGAATCTTCATATTCTTCAATAACCTGCTCCTGAGAGACATGTACTAGATCTAACTCTGTCACATTATATTCATCTGCAGTAATCTAATCCTTTGTTTTATCGACTATAGACACTTCAAATTGTAATAATTGGATCTGAATTCTCCTCTGATAACTTTTGCAAACTTCTTGGCCTTGGCCTTCTCTTTTGGTTTGTTGATTCAGTTCAACATTTCTTTCAACTCGAATGCTGGGTCAAATTATTTCTCCTGACTTCTCTGTAACCTTTGCCTCAACCAATATGGAATTGTAGAATTTTGATCATGGAATGACAACTTCTCTTGCCTTTGTACTACCCTTTCATTAATCTCTTCCTTGGAGACAAGACTTTCAACAGTTGCCTCAGGAACCTCTACTTCTACATCAGGTTTTTATGCCTCCTTTGTAGGAATTTATACTTTTGTCATAGGAACTTCTGTCTCCATCATTTATCATTCTAAAATAGCACAAAGACTTTCCTCAGTGGAAACTTCTTGTTCTCTATTTATTTCTTGGGTAAACTCCTGATAAACATTGATGCTCTCTTTGTCTTGCATTGGTCGGTCATTTGATCTTCTTGTTCTATCCTTGTTCTTCTTGTTTCTACCTCACCCATGGTGCAATGATCTATCTCTTGAAAAATTGGATTCCAACTAGGTGATGTTGGAGTAGTCTCTGACGTTTTCCTCTTTTGTTGGGGTTATTCAATGTGAAGGTAAGGCCTATTCCTCGGTTGTACTTCCCGAGCAACACTCTTTCCCTTATTTTTATGAGAACTCACTGGTGAAATTTCTTCCTCTTCAATTCTCACTCCCGAGGGACACTTCTGTCTATCATCTTACAATGGTTGATGACCCATCAAGTTGTAGGTTAAGCTATATTTAGATACCTTCAACATGCTGATCTGATGACCAAACCAACATTTTGTGAATTTCAAAACTGATGTAGATAATGAATCAATGTCAAATACTTCCTTCCTGGACCAATCAAATAGATGGATGGCCTTTTCTTTTTCTAGGTCATATCCAACCTGGACTATATTCATATCCTCTTCCACTTGGGAAGGTACCTAGAAGACCTTGCACACTCTAATCATATTGAGTGGCAACCTGAAATACATTCTCATTTTGATCTCATTTTCATCTACAACATTCACCAAGAAATCCTTGAGGTGCATTTTGTGTTGATATTTTTCACCTGCCACCACTTTGATTTTGTTATAGGGATCATAATCTGGCATTTCCAGAAAAATTGACAGTCGATAGAAATGTAACTCCTCTAATGATTTTTCATCCGCCTGCAAGCTAGGACACGTCTCAATTTCTTCTTCACCTATGGATATTGGGAGTCAAAGTTCCAAATTTCTCTTCCTCTTCTTAATCTTGTCATAAACTGTTAGTTGTCTAATGATCTCCAGCAAGGGCATCTTGTTAGTGAGATATCTCAGGATTTTATACGATTGTGAAGAAAATCCATGCACCCTAATGTAGGAGAAGGTAGGGAATTGGATGAAACAAGCTCCATATGTATCTATCAATTTCATTGCCGCAACTGTCAGTCTCATGTGCAATCTCTTTTTTAGAGTCCTAGCAATGCACATTGCAAAAGCATCGTTGGCTCTGATAAAATCATCCTTAGCATATGATTTCAATTGAGGATAGCATTCATGTACTTTAAAATGGTGGGAACCACAACCTATCACCCATTTGCATCTCAATCCATCATATTTTATCATCCTAGCTAGCATGTAGATGACATAGGAGCTCATACAGAACATTCCTAATTGCTCCAGATTCACTATTTGTTCATCTAGGTTGTTGCTAATCATCCCAACCCAATCCATCTTATTGAATCCATCGATCACCTACTCAATGAAATACCACATCCATGTCTCGAACTAATATGATTGTGGAATCCCAAATATTTTTCTCAACATCATGACTAAATCATTGTATTCATGTTGGAGATCAAGCCAGACCAGTTGCTTGGGTAGCTTGGAGTGATGAGCTTTGTTCCTCCTTAGCCACTTATGGTTAATCACACCATCACAATGCTCAATCCCAGCGGTGTAAACTCCAAGTTCTCACTCCTTCGATTTCAATATCATTGTCTTGTACGTTGAGATTCCAAATGCCTCTAAAATTGCTGGTGGAGAGAGACTTGCTATAAATTTTCCATCTGAATCCATGATTGTTCTATCATCTTAGTTATAATGCCTTGAGCATTGTACAATTAGTTCTTTATGTTAGAAAGCCGGAAGAAAACTAGTTGCATCCACGATCCCACTCTTTACAATCTAAGTAGCTAGATATGTAGGATCATGATCCTTGTACCCGAACATCCTCTTGTTGAATTCACTTATGTAAAGACCTCCGAGGTTTGTGTCACCAACATTCACCCACTTTGACACAATTTTGGATTAAGGATAGAATCCCTTCTTCTCGTTCTTGATCAGTTAGTTTCTGGTCAAGCTTGTTCCTTTTGGTTTTGTCATTCCTCTTCTTGCAAAATAGTATTTAAACATACATAAGAGCATGCTAGAAATGAAAAAAAAAAACCAAATTTCTTCCTCGCAAATAAACTTGTCCTTGGAGAAGAAATTTTTGAAAATTCATTAAAAACTCTCCACTCTCTCTCTCTAGAAAGAGATTTTCTCTCTCCTCAAGAAATTCATGCGGTAACTATGACCTCTTTACACCTATTGCAGAATTTCCCTCTGAATATTTCAACCTCCTTTTGATTTTTTCAACTCAAAATTGAATTTTTCTCTCTTAAAAACTTCACAAATTCTCCCGAAGTGTCAAAATCTTCTTCTCAACTCGCTCTCAAGTTCTCGAATGTGACAATGAAATGGAGATGGATTTCTTATATAGACATTCAACTAGAAAAGTTGCTATAAAGGTTGTGAGCTAATTTTAAGTGGATGTTATTATTTTGCTTCCAAGCTTCTATTTGGGAGAAGATTCTCTTACAAAAAACATCATTTGTCACAAAAAAAAAAAATTGGAAGATACCATTTTGGACGCTTTAACTTCATCAAGAAGTTTTATCCATGTGTGTGCAAACAAGTTGGAATATGATTTTTTTTATTTTTTCACAGTTAAATATTTCCAAATTTTATTAAATATTGGATAAAATCTCAATATTTAATCAATTTTCAAAATAATTCCAAAAAATAATTTATTTGCCATTTTCCAAATTTTTGATCAATTTCATCATTTTTTCAATTTATTAATTTAATATTAAACATGAAATTCAATATTTAATCATTTTCCACTTTAAATCCAAAAAGTCCATTTATTTTAAAATTTCCTATTCGACTTGGATTTAAATTTCTTGCCTTTGATCATTTCCACCGTTTCAACTTGGACCTCCTTTTTTAATCATAAAAGTTCCTTCATTTATAAAAAAAAATTTGTGCTCAAAGCACATTCGTAAAGATCTCCCTAACCACGACCACTTTGGTTTTAAAGTTTCCTTGCAAATAAGACCCCTGTTGATTCCCATTTAAAATTTCATTCCATAACATAATAAAAGTTGCGCTTAGAACGAATGTCCAACCCCATCATGGACTTGTTATTCACCAAAATTCCTTCATCGTATGGAAATTGCGCTCATGGCTTGATTTAGCCTTGCTCGTGGACTTTCCTTGAAACATTCCTCACCCACCATGAATATGCAGTGTGAGGGCATTTTAGACTTCTCAACGGATATTTCTTTTCACTCTTTCCTCAACATCTGTGAAAATGCGTCGGGCGCGAATGGTCCTCCAAGGCAGACTCTTTCTTTGGCATTATTCTGTGACTATCTGAAAATCACACTGTGCGCGATTGAGGGGTAGTGTCAGAATTTTCATGAGACCCGTTCCATGCTTCAATGACTATCATGAAAATACGTTGGGCGCATGTAGAGGGCTCTTGCAGAATTTTCTTATTTTGCACATAGTGGAGGCCTCCTTGATTTGGGACAGAATCCCTTTACAAGTGAAGGTGGGTTCCCTTACATCTTCGAATACTTTAGTGACTTCCTATTAAAGATTGCTGGTGAGACTTTTGAGATCATTCAAACATCTACAGTTCATTGATTATCACCTTTGAGTGTGTGAAAGCCTTGACAAGATATCTTATATTCTACAATATTTTGCTCATGGTCACTGTTTGATAAAGAATTTTTTACAGCTTCAAATGTTTCTTTTCATTCACTGTCTTTGACCTTGCTCTTTGACTACAACATTGATGGGTGTACATCAAGTAAATCATTTTTACTTTTAGACTGATCCCCTATATTTTGCAAGTCAAGCATTTGTAGGTGCATACTAAGAAGACATGGAGGAAGCATACCCACATGAA
Source organism: Thuja plicata (assembly GCA_018584345.1). Classification (NCBI taxonomy): domain Eukaryota; kingdom Viridiplantae; phylum Streptophyta; class Pinopsida; order Cupressales; family Cupressaceae; genus Thuja; species Thuja plicata. The sequence goes on from MU227429.1 coordinate 32,064, forward strand.
GGGATTGCAGTAGAATGAAGGAGGATGCAACCTCATAAATGTTGGCAAGTGTCATTTTTGGTATAGTATGAGACACTTATGGGTTGTCATTTATGGAAACACATCTGGTATATTTATTGCTCGGAATGAAGTTTAGTTTTGGAGATACAATTTTCAAACTGACTAAGTACAGAAGCACAAATACAGAGTATAACAGTATTATTTTGGACAGCGAAGATTAAGTACGACATTTTATGACTTGAGATCTTAGAGGAAGATAATATGGAGTATGTATGACCTCCACCTAAGATCGATTTGGTTTTGGAGATGATTACAGTGAGTTAGAGAGGTTTGAAGACATGCGCAGACAACAGAACAATGTAATAGAGCAGTTGAACAAGTAGCGATGAATCAAGGAGTATGTCGTGGACTCCTAGAAAGCTAAGTTGGATTATAATTTTGGATAACCTATATTTTGGTTATGTAAGAGCACCGACTTTTTATTTACTCTTTACATTATTAATTCTATTTTGTATTGAGAGCTAACTATGTAATAATAATTAAGAGAGCTGACTTTATGATGATGATGATGATATATATATATATATATGAAGACTTTTTGTAAAGCGAAGGGATGATATGATGAGATAAGGAAGGATATGTATGTATGTGAATGGAAGATGTGAGAGAAGAGGTTGACAAAGATCATTGAAGAGCTATGACTGGAACTATCTAAGCATTGAATATGCTTTTTTTTTTTTCATTACTAAAAACACTTTGTAACAGAAGTTTTTGTTTTAAGAGCTGTAAGCTCAGTTGGCCCCTAACAGGGTGTTGTATACCTTTAACAATGTTGTTATTCCTTTAACAAGGAAATGTACTATGTAATATTAAGATCCTAACAAGGCTGGGTCTCCTAACAGGGACATTATACTTTAGTGCATGCTTGTGGGTACCATCCACACCGTGGTTTTCTCTTGGCCAGGGTTTCCTTGACAACAAATAATGGTGTTATGAGTTATGTGTTATTTGCTTATGTTATTTTCATTTATGTAAGCTTATGGTTTATTCGGAATTGGTTTAAGTTTAATTTAAAGTGTTGTAATACTGATTCACCCCCCTCTCAGTATACTCAATCCTAAAAATTGGTATCAGAGATATTGGCCCTTGGAGAGAAAGTCTAATAGGTTAAGGGAGATTAGAATGGATTCATAAAATTTGCAAGAGAATTTTGAAGCAGCACTTGAAGACCTTGATAAAGAAAAAATAGAAAATAGTGACTTAAGATTCAATTTAAGAAAAGCTGTGGGATTCATCAAGAAACTATAGGATCAGCTTGAAATTTCTAAAAGTCAGAGACATGATCTTATGGTTCAGATAAAAGAAGATTTAGACAATGATAATTCATATCAGAAAAAGCAACTTGAACAAGAGAATGATACTTTGAAGCTTGAGAATGAGAGAATGGCTAAAGAGATTCAACAATAAAATAATGCTAAGAACAAGACTGAAGAAGTATTGAAAGATGCTAATATTCCGATGGGACAAATGAAGATTGACCTTGACCATTACAAGAACAAGTATATAGAATTGGAGAAATATAGTTAGATCATAAAAGGTGAACTTGTTGAGACAAAGAAACATATTGAGAAAACTCACATGAGCAGTGACTTGATTGATGAACAGAGAGACAAACAGAAACCTAAAGGTGATATGATTGGTATTGGCTTCAATGAAGCTGAATGTTCTAAGAATCAAGAAGAAAAATCTGATGTGAATATTGATGAAGAAAAAACTATTCTTGAAGAACCCAAAGAATAGATCAGACCTTTCAGAGGTAGATGTTTTGGATGTAACCAGTTTGGACACTTGAAGAGAAATTACAGAGGTTATACCCCTTTCATAAAAAAATTCTGGTTATTATTTTAATTGCAATGCATATGGGCACAAGAAATCATAATGCAGGAAACCTAATCAATCTAGATATAGACAAGATTACACCAGAGAAGAATCAACAACTAAGATCACATGTTACAAATGTAATAACCTTGGACACATTGCAAGGAATTGTAAGTTGCAAGTTAATAGAATAGAAGACCTCCTATATGCTACAAATGTAACAATCTAGGTCATATAGTGAAGTTTTATAGATATAATGGAGTAAATAACAGAAGAGTACCACCTCCTATGGATACAAAGAAGAATGATAGTGATACTGGTAAGAGTCTTGCAGAATACAAGAGTGATTATGACAATTGTTTCAAGAAAGAAGAAGATAACAACAGTGGTAAGATATGGAGAGTCAAAGAGTCTAATGAGATATTGGTTCAGGGAGAGACAATAAATGCTACTGGATCTTCACCTGATGCTAAAAAAGTAGAATCAACATAAATGGCCGAGCATGGCCTTAGGGGGAGCATTGGATGAGCACAACAGATTATATCGAACCCCTGATTCTAAGGAGTAAGATCCAATGAGCTTAGTTGTGATATGTACAGACATCATAAAACTTATATCTATGAGTGCAACATCGGATGATGCATATTCTGTGATCGTGGGATTTATAATTGACTGGATAGTTCACGATGTTAAGTATATTGGGTAATGTGCATTTTACACCTAACGATGAACAAAATGACATCTGAGATACCTATTTCTTCCCTATTTGAAGAGAAACAACCTAAGGAGAACATAGATCATAAAGTTTCAGACTATCTAACAACTACATTGCGTGATCAATCAAAGCGAGAATTTAGAACTCAAAATAATTGAGGTATTTACATCATCTACTCATACAAAAGCTATGGATGCACCTTTGATTTATGATGTTGTAAATTAAACTAGATACACATTCAAAAAACATCCTTTTAATTCTTGTGAAGACGACCCTGAAGGAGCATTTTCTCAAACACCGCATGACATTTTGCATGTAGAGGATATTAGGGCATACATTCATTGCAAGTATGATATACTTGGTGTTGATGAGATTTCTATAGAAATGGAATACATGACTGACAATGGTGAAATGAAGGATGAATACAAACACATAGATGACCTAAGCATTATGGGATCTATATGAGTTCAACGAAGATGAATGGTTCAAAATATTACTTAGCAAAGTTCATGATCAATTCATCTAGATGGGAGAACAACCTATAAAGATATGTAGTCAATTGATTCATGAGATAATTGGGTTAGACAACACTGGAGTTATCCATGTGGATGAGAAGAACATAAAGAAACAATTCAAAACCCTAACACATTCTAAATGGGACAGACGAGCTATGCCAGTGAATGATATTTTCTTACAGAATGTCAGATTGATTGCTATAATACTGGGATACAAATTCTACTACAGCAGTAGACCTAATTCAGTTTCTGCAGGAGTCATTATGATGGCTTATAGGATGGTAAAGGAAAACACTAAATATAACCTATGCGAGGTTCTGGCACAACAATTCTTGGAGAATGTAAAGCTAATTAAGAAAGATAAATCTAAGACCTTTGGATTTGGATCACTCCTAGTTCAAATGTATATCCACATTGAGCACAAGTTTCCAGGAATGCACCCTAGAGAATGGAGAGAAGGGATACCCACTGGTATTCAGACATCGCAGAGCTACCAAAGAAAAAACAACACATGGGTTGATGGTGAACTGTTTGGCATGATCAAAATTCTTCAGAGGAAAATGAAAGAATGAGTTAGAATTCTTGAAAAGCTAGTTGAAAAATACAAGGATACAATTTGTTTCATGGTTGAAACTTATTGTGTATGCTTTGAGGCAGCTGTACCTAGGAAGAAATGGTGTTACCCCATGGGTTATGAAGTTAGTTCAGAATTTCTAACTATGCAGATTGAACATGTGTTGGCATCTGAAGTAGATACATCTGAGGAGAGATGGGGCACTTTTGAAGAAAACTAAGCTAAATTCAGAGAAGAGAAGACTAGAGGTATGAGGAAAAGAAAATTAGAAAAAATTATTGATGACTGTGGAGCTAAGGCAGGTTTAACCAAATAAGAGATGAGAGAAGTAAGGAAGAAGATACAAGAGAGATCTTTTGGGTTGGCAAGCCCTGCTACTATAGCCCTTCCACCTCCAGAGATTGAGCAGATAGTTAGTTCACCTTCTACAATAATTGATGTAACCACCCCTTCACCACCACATAAGACATTGCAGGAAGAGATAGTAAAGCTAGTACCTCAAAGAAACACAAGATCCACTAAACCAGATTCACCTCCTAAGGAGCATAGGACTAAAGGAGAAGAGAAGAAAACCGAAAAATAGACCACAAGTGACAGACATGTATGGACACCTGATTTGAAGATGTTGGAGAAGGGAGCTATTGAGCAAGGAAAGATTGTTTCAATGAGAAAATACTATGACATGTATGAGGAATCTGATAAACTAAAGATTGAAAACATAGTGGTTAATAATTTACTTGTTTTCAAGAAGAATCTACTAGAGTTAGAGGGAATTATACCTGAGGACTTATATGGTAGACTGGAAATAAGTAAACAACTTTCATAGATTGAAGATGAGGCTATAAGGAATAAAGCTAAGAGAGAGAAAGAATACTTAATGCACTCAAACCCTTATTGAGAACCAAAGCAAGATTAGTAAATATTATGGGCAAGAAGTATGAAGAAGTTTTAGAAGAAACTCAGAAGGCATTAGATCAAATACTTATGAGTGATATTCCTGAGAATATTCTACCTCCTAAACATACTATGCCTACACCTATAGGAATTGGTGAATGTTCTAAGGCAACTAAGGTAACTGTTGAGAAGAGCGAAGATGTCATGCAACCAGATTTCTATGTTTCTAGTGTGCATGTGACCCTTGACACTTCACTTGATGAGAAGGACCCATTTGCAAAAATATTGACAACACAGTGGTAGATGAAGTGGAAGAAAAGAAAGAGGAAGAAAAGAAAGAGGAAGAATAGAAAGAGGAAGAGCAGAAAGTTGAATATGAACAGAGAAGTGAGACAGATGCAACAAAAGAAGAAGAGGAAAGAATTGAGGTAAAACATGAACTTGACACATCGAATACTCTATTGTTGGAAATTAAGGATAAAAATTTAAGTATTGATGTTGACAGTATGGATGAGGATGAATTGATGAGACTGTCTTTAATCACATTCACAAAAGCTAAAGAAAGATATGAACATAAAGGACATAAGAAGACTAAGGTAATCACTAGAGAAGTTAATACTGTGAACAAACCTCTCCCAATACGTATTATATTTCAAGGAAAGGATGAGGCATAATATCTGAGTTTGGCACTAGATGACTTTGATAGTCACTATGAGTCTTTAGTGAAGATTGCTAAAGAGAAGAGTTGAAAAGAGAAGAAGTTGAAGGAAGTTTTCAAGTCTATTTCATGGGACTTGGGCATTTTGAGAGAAGCTACATCAAAGGCCATAATTTGTGTCACACATGGAAGGATGCTATACAACTATTATATAAATCCTATCAGACATATTCAGAATATTGAAGATATTTTAGCAAAGGAAAGGGCTACACTAAATAGTATGATGGACAGTTGTGAGACCTCCTCACAATATATATTAGAGATGGATAGAGAAATAACAAAGATCTATGACAAGATGAATGTATTGGATATTGAGAAAGTGAGAGTAATAACAAGATTTGGTCTACTGAAGAGTCTAATCACTCCTAAGCTATCGATTATTGAAGTTCATTTATCTGATATGGAGAAGAATGTAGAGTCATTGACATATTCTATGCCCACAGACCTAAAGGTAGCCAAGAAATCATCCTATGCACTAAATGGACTAATTCATGTTAGTCAGTTGTTGATTGATTCATGGAACACATAAGTGAAGATCATGGAAGACACCTTCCAGGATGTACTTAAACTAGTGAGCAAGCACTAAATTCTATTGGAAGTAATGGGAAGTGTACTGAGAGGGGAGGGGTGAATCAGTACCTCTAAAATTTTTGTATCTTATAACCTTTATCCTTTAAGTTATCAAATTTTTATCCAACCATCTATTCTATACTATCTTGATGCAAGATATATCAATTCATAAACTTAATCAAACATGTGAACATTCATAGAAACATTAATGAAAGTAATTGACACATAACACAAGATATGATATCACATAAAACTCCTGTTAGGAAGTAAAAACTGCGGTGGGGATGACACCCACAAATTATTCACTATCTGTAGATTGGAAGGGGCCAGTTAAGGCTTACAATTTGATCACTTCTGATGATCTACCCAGTTAAGAGTATCTGTGGAGACCTGTTAAAGTCTACTCGGTTAAGAGCTTTAGCAACACTATTGAGTGTGCACTTAGTTAGGAGATTTATAGTTGGACTGTTAAATCCACCTTCCTTGAAAAGATTTTTACACTTTGCTTCACTTGTTAGAATGATAGAAAATTACAATTTGACCTAGTATATGCAATCTCCAATTGCTGATTACAAATCCATTAAATATTACATGAATAAGTATGTCGCCTAATGTGATTGAATAATACCTCTGATGCTCAGTAGTCTCTGTTCTTGGTTCTTGCTAACCAAATTCAAATTTTGCTATTTTGGTTCATGAAACTTTCAATCTGATCCATAGGTGTTCTCGTATGCTTCATTCATCCTTTCATATCCTTTCATATCCCTCTCATCCATAATAATGAATTATTACATAGTCTATTTATAAGACAGATTGGCCTAATCAAGATTCACGTAAAACAATGTTAACTCTAAGATCACAAGTTTACAACTTTACCTTGATCTCCTAGTCTATGTGTTTTAAATTAGTTAGACTGATTAAAGTAATTACATTCATGTTTCTTGTCCCTAAAGAAATGGTTTTAAAAACAAATCAAGACTTTATAAATAGAACATGACTATTTTATCTGACGTGGAGGTCAAATCCACTTTTTGTGGGCTGCAACTAACTTTTGGTTTCTGACAGTCGGTTATGCTATGAAATTAGTTGACTATCTTTTGGGTTCCTTGCTTGAACTGTCCTCTTAGTTTCCTCTGTGACTATTCTCTCAGTTTGCACTATGACTTGCTTGTCAGGTTCCACTTTTGGGTTCCTCTTTATCCTTGCCACTTTGCATTTTTGGTGTACACACAAAATTGTGTCGTCGGTTTTCTTTGTACTTAGCAATTTTCAGTGATCTCTAGTATCTGCATTTTTGGTTTTCTCTTTGTCCCGTCTTTTGGTGTATGATTACCAAAAGTGTTCTTTGCATACTAATGGCAAATTAATGTCATCAATCTCTCCCTTTGACATTAGTATCAAAAATTGATATGTGCAAAATACTAACAAAATGTTAAGTATGTACAACATATATAATCCTTAGTCATTTTATGACTCCCCCTATGTATATGCCTATATATCATTATTTTCCCCTTTTACTGTATACTGTATAGTTTCCCATCTGTACATATCATATATTTTCCCCTTTTTTGATATTAAGGGAAAAGGTGTATACCTTATAGCTTATAAACAATGTGAGAGTGTGAAGACTTCATGTCTTCCATCATCTTCTCCCATTGTTCCTTTGGGTTCTCTAGAGCCATGTGCTTGAGTGTAATCCTTGAGAGCATATCATAGATGTTGTTTTCTATAGACATCTCAGGGGTTTCTATCAGTTGCCTTGCTGAACTGATATGTTGTTGAAGCAATGTCAGATTTGGTAGAAGTTGAGCCTGGAGCGTAACCTCTTCCCTGAATTGAGTTTCTTCTTCCCACAGTTATTTTCTTAACCTTTTTACTTCAATTATCTTTTCATAATGCAACTTAATTTCATTGTCTTCATCGGTTAAGATTTTAGCACTATTAGCTAGGTCGGAATCTAACTTTGCTATGTTTTCACTATGCTCCTTAGTGAATTTCTCCAGTGTTCTTAGTTGTTGAATCAAGGAAATAGATTCAACAATAATGGGATCTAATTCACTTATGAATTCTTAAAGCTTTACCTTGTTAACTTCCACTTCTTGGCTGATTTTATCAACAATTTTCTGCTAGTACTTTTGCTCTTCTCTCTCTTCTATTGCCTTCTTTGTATCATTATTCTGTGTTGTAATTGCTTCTATGAGAGTGGCTAGTTGATCAAGTATGGGTTTATTCTGATCAACATCAATGTCAGGTACAGTCTGGTGCAAGATGTCTCTTGTTGTTTCTAGAACCATGGAGTCTCGGTGTTGCTTCCTCAACTTCTCCTGTAATGCCTTCCTTTGGCATATTTCACCGTATTCCTTCTATGCTTCATAGTCAAGTGTGGTTGGGTAACATTTGGGGATCTCAATGATTTCATCTAAAGTGACTTCCAACTTACTCTTTTTGGATTTCTTCTTCTTCCTCAGAGTTTCACTTGAGTGCAAAACCATAGCCATCTTCTTGGATTTGTCTATGGTACTAGATGAAGTTACTTATGGTTTTTCCTCATTTTGATGCTTTGTTTTGGTGTCAGCTTGTCAGTTTTTTGTATACGTCTTTACATCAACCTTTACATTATCAGTAAAAAAAATTTCATTTCCTCAAGAGTGCCATCTTTGGGTTTATCTCCTTCATCGGTGTCCTTATGCACTTCATCTGTCTTTGTCTGTGCATCCTTCTCGGTTGTGTCTCCATCTATTTGATTTGAATCTCCTCCTATAACCTTGTTAGTTTTGGTCACAATGTGAGTGTCTCTGATGTCCTTCTGATCATTGGTGTTGTTTGTCTTTCCTTCATCCCCTGCATCCTCTGGAATGCTTGAGTATTTTTTATTTGACTTGTCTATTTCTTGTAGTATATTGATGGCTTTCATCAATATTGGCATGTTGCCTAGTATGTTCACCTGTGCAGTATCAAATGTTGTGTCCTTGGTAACATTGACATCTTCATCTTTCTGTATCTCTTCTGCTAGATCATCATTTATGTCAATGATTGTGTTATCCACAATGTTGTCTTTAGTGGTGTCTATCCATGTTTCATCTGCAACTTCTACATTCTTGTTTCTGGTTGTGTTCATTTCTTCTTTGTCTAACTCAATTGATGTGTCATCTTCTGCATCTTTGATTATGATGTGTTCTTGAGTTGCCTTATTATCATCTTGTTGTTGTAGGTCTTTCTCGGGGCTAGCTTCCTCAATAGGTCTATTGAGTATTTTACTTTATTTCTTGTGACTTTCTTGTTCAAGCTCTATAAGCCTCCCTTCAATAAATTTGTAGGCTCTCAACTTGGGTGAGAACTCCTTTTTATGGTTCTCCATCATCTCATCAATTTATTCCCTCTTGGATTCAGGGGGCATAAGAGAAACAAATACTCTTTCTCTTATCTCCTTCTCATTCTTTAAGGAAAATGTCCATCTATAATATAATCTGTCTAAGGGTTCTCTTGGTACATTATTACCTTCAAATTGAATTGGTACGTACTTGAATTTGTACATCTTTGCAATGATGGCATCTTCAACTTTGTTTTGATCTTCTGGATCCAGTTTTAACCATCTTTTGATCTTAGAATCTGTAGTAGATCCTGAACTTGCAATAGATTTGCATACCTCATCAATGATTTTTGGAACCTTGATCTTTTATGCTTCTACACCTTCATCTTGTTTGGTGTCCTCAATGTCTTCCCTTGTTTGAATGAACCTTCTTATTTTTTATGACCCTCTTTTCTATGTGGTCAATTTCCTCTTGTATGTTCTAACTTTTCCTTTCTTCAAGGGTGAAGGAGTTGAGTCCTTTGTTGTTTGGCTTCTTGTTCTTGAAGAAGATGTGGTTCTTGGCTTCTTTGCTGGTGGAGGAGGTGGTGATTCTGACTTTGTGCCTTTAAATTCATTCTTTTTTGTAGCTTCACCGATGGGTGACTAGCCTTTGGTTTCTTCCTCCTTGTCAACTTCTTCTTCCTGTTTGGTTTCTTCTTCTGTTACCGATAGTATTTTCTTTAGGTTCTTAACCATTTTTCCCTTTTCCTGACAATTTTATTTACAACCAAGCTAGATTTGATTCTTGATTTGGCCTCCTCATAAGTTCCAAACTTAGGTTGTTTCTTATCTAATGGTTCATTTATCAATGCATCGATTGCCTTGGATGCTTGATCAATATTTACCTCATATTCCAGA
>MU227429.1:55705-88788 GCA_018584345.1 Thuja plicata
TATATATATATATATATATATATATATGAAGAATTTTTGTAAAGTGAAGAGATGTTATGATGAGATAAGGAAGGATATGTATGTATGAAAATGGAAGATGCAAGAGAAAAGGTTGACAGAGATCATTGAAGAGCTATGACTGGAACTATCTAAGCATTAAAGATGTTATTTTTGTTCATTACTAAGAACACTTTGTAACAAAAGTTTTTGTTGTAAGAGTTATAAGCTCAGTTGGCCCTTAACAAGGTGTTTTATACCTTTAATAGGGTTGTTATTCCTTTAGCAAGGAAATGTACTATGTAATATTTAGCTCCTAACAGGGCTAGGTTTGCTAACAGGGACATTATAGTTTAGTGCATTTTTGTGGGTACCATCCCCACCGGGGTTTTCCCTTGGATAGGGTTTCCTTGACAACAAATAATGGTGTTATGATTTCTGTGTTATTTTCTTATGTTCTTTTCATTTATGTAAGCTTATGGTTTATTTGGAATTGGTTTAAGTTTAGTTTAAAGTGTTGTAATACTGATTCACCCCTGCTCTCAATATTACTCAATCCTAACAATAAATCACTTCAAGAAGATGTGATAAAACAAATGGAGGAACCATATTCACATGTCATTCATTATAAAAATATTTGAAGGGTTTGTTATACTATATATTCTCTTTGTGCTCCACGTTCAAGAGATGATTCAAAATTGTAAAGAAATGGTGAATTAAATAATATTCTATATTTCACATCTCCCTTCCTATCTTATAGATCTCTTATAAAATTTAAAAATATACTTATAAATTTACATTCACAACATAAACTGATACCTACTCAATTTAGGCATTGATTTGCACTACTTTACAAATAAGCCTTATGAAGAAGCTTAGTCATTTTAAACTTTCCATGTTGACAATAATTTTGAACCCTTCCAAATTAGTGAATTTTGGTGCCTTTTCCACTTGATCTATCTTTTCAATGTTCCTTCTATTTGATGCTCTCAAACTTAGGCACTTTCACTATTTTCTTGTTCCTTTGTTCGACATTCCATCTTGCTGGATTCTCTCCTTTAGCCAAAATATTATCTCTTTTCCTCTCTTAGATGGTTCTCAAGAATGAAATGCTTAAAATCTAAAACCTCAAAAGGCAGGGGAATTACTTTTTTCCCAAGTCTCAACCAAATTTTGACTTCATTGCATTTCAATTTGAAAATAAGGAGGCATAGGAGATTGAGACTAGAACTACCGAGAACACAAAACCAACAAAAAACAAGCAAAACAAAAAGGGAAGGTGGTTCCCATTCACAATGGGGCTATGTGTGAAAAGGTCACAACAAGTACGTTGTCAAAGAGTGAGAATGTGATAGACTCCTAAGAGTTATTTTATTATATAGTTTGGCCTATATTTGAAATGGTTTCCCAAAAACTAAGGATGATGTTTTTTATGTTGTACAATAATTTGTGAGACTCTAATCCAAAAGATATATTTCTTACCCATTTTATAAATGAATGGAAGATCCTTTAGTAGAGTAAAACTCTTTGCTATGTTGTCTGTTAAAAATTTTCAGGTTCAACAATAATTCATTTTAACCTATTTTTTTAGGTTTATAATGATCTTCACAGCCTTGGCTCTCCCCAAGTTTCCTCTACCTGTCCCACCGAACGACAAAAAGATATGGTCTTTCATAGGTTTTATGTTTGTCTCTGATCTTCTTGGAATTATTTTCTTAAACTCGTACCTATGTTTCCATGCTCATCTACCTCTTCTTTATCGACTATTTTTTTAATGGATTTCAGTTCAATCTATGGTCTTTCATAGGTTTTATGTTTGTCTCTAATCTTCTTGGCTTTCTTTTCTTAAACTCCTACCTAAGTTGCCATGCTCATCTACTTCTTCTTTATCGACTATCTTTTTTTATGGTAATAGTTCAATTAGCTCATAGATTAATGATTATGAATCTACCTCTTCTATATCAGCTTCTTTTTTTCATTGATTTTACTATAGTTAGCTCAATTAGATTTAACTAATATGGATTTGATTTGGAAGTTACATTATTTGAGCTCTTCTTCTCTTTGCCCTAAAAAAACATATTTTTCATTAATTCAATTACAATATACTATGAATTACATTCCATATTTTGGCAACAATGCTCTATTTTTTGAGGGTAGGAGTGTAATTTTTGCACTATTTTGCAATTGTTTCTTCTTATGAATGATGTACAATAATTTTGATAATTTGAGAAACATAGATATTTTTTCTATCTTGTTGCTATTTTATTTTGGAATACTGAGTAAACACACATAAAGATCTTCTAGAATATAAAAGTGGAAAGGATGGAAAACTCATATAAGAACTCTCACACAATCAAATCCAGAAGTAGCAAAAGATCATCATAATGGATTGTGGAAAACTAATGTCATGGAACATCCATATTTTGTGTCTTGCCTGTCTTCATTGTAGCAAATATCATGTTAGACTTTTTTAAAAGTTTAAAGCTCAATAGATTTTATAATTTCTTACATTGTTTTGTTCTTTTTATCTCCTAAGCTAATGGATTTAAGGTTTCATGATATCAATAGGTGATTTTGTGCAGCCACAACAATAGCTATAATCTATACAAGATTACATAGGCGATAATAGCCTTCAAACATTTTAGATAAGGCCTTGTATAGTGCATGCCAAGGTTTGAAGTTTGAACTAAATGATCTTGTCTTCATTCTTCTCTAAATCTTCTTTTGTGCCTTCTCATTCTAAGCTTAGAATTAAAACAAAAAGAAAAATATGAACATTGGACAACATCATTTGTGGAGAAGGCTACTTGCATTTTGTGGACAATGACTACACTCAATAGGAAATATACGCAATCAATGGAAGCTCGGGCCCCACCATCAAAAACTATGGTAACAAATAACTAGCCCACAAAATGCTTATGGTCTATAGATTTATATAAACAATATTGTAATAATTTTAAGATTTTATTTCAAAATTGTATATACAAAAAACTATTTTATACGTAAAATATTGTACATTAAATTAAGGTATCTTCTATGCATATATTAAATTATACTCTCTAAAATATAAAATATTAACATAATGTTCTATCGGTGTAACCCTTGCGCCTCCTTCCAATGCAAGTGCTAGTTTTACAATATAAAAGATCTACAAGTAAAAGAACTAACGAGTTACATGATATCTTCCCATGTCTCATATAATATTATTTATTATAAGTGCATTTATAATTAATAAAAAATAAATATATTCATTAAAATTTTAAAAATAATTAATAAAAGTTTTAAACCCATGAAAGCTATAGTAATGATACCATAGATATTTTTTGGCCTGTTAATGGGCCTTACTGGGCTAATCCAATTGATCAATTTTCGGAAAGGGTGTAATGGAGTGCGCCAATTGAAGAATGGAAAAAAATCAATTGTGATGGTGCATTGGAAGGAAACACCTAGGCCCCTCAGGAGCAGGGTATGTGGCCTGAGGTTCAACTTGGCAGTATTGTAACAATAAGAGCCAAGAGGTTGGGGGTAGGAACAAAAAATGGAGCTGGAGTGCAAGTAGCTCTCATGGCAATTCCTATGGCAAACAAATTATTAGTAACTAAGCTCCACCTTGAAGGGGCCTCTTTAATTATAATAATTGGAATTATCAAAGAAGAAACATCATCTTGGAAAATCAATTAAGTCATAAAACTAATTAAAAAACCCTTTATTCGAATTTGGAGATTTCAAAATAACTCATGTGAGAAGAGAGTGCAATAGGGTGGTGGACAACTTGTCAAAAGTGGGGGTGTTATTGAATGAGGGAAATACGATGGAGATTTGGGATGATTTCTGAGACATTCTATTGGAGTCTGAGGATGGCCCATAGGCTGTCGATTATAGGTAATTACCACCAGTTTTAGGATGTAACGGTGGTAGGATACATTGATTTGGGTAGTCACATTAAAAATGACAAAATCCTTCTATTTGATTGATGGTAGCAGTGGTGAGGTGGGCGGTGACAATGATTGTTGGAAGGTCGTGCAAAAAGGATGCTTGTTCTAAGGTGGTGTTGGCTTAAACATGGAAGCCAATTTCACACTCATAACTCGCAAGCAACAACTGGCCTCACTTGGGCAGATTACAGAAAAGAGAATACAGAGCATTTTTATAATGGATGACCCCCTATTTGTGCAGATTATTGAAATCATTCTTGGGAAGGAGTACCTGAAATTACAGTATTGGCACCATTCAAACATAGACATTGTCTCCATCTTCATGGCATGGGGCGTGAAATTGGGAACAAAGGCAGAAGTGGAGTGGGTAGTTGGAGAGTGTGTGGAAGAGGAGCTGATGTATGGTATGAGATCCCTCCTGGCAATGGTGAGACTAGGGGAAGGATTCATGGAAAATAGCGGGAAATGGCTGTATGTGTCTCCGTTGTGTCAGTTTCCTTTTGGGAGCCCTGCCAATCCAAAGCCTAAATCGGCTGAGATGCTCTCAAAGATTCTTTGCATGAGAGCGAGCCAAAAAAATCAAAGGAGAATTGAAGGAAAGTCTGTTATTTTTTTGTTTTTGTGTGGGTCTTTTAATGTTAATGGCAATATGGAGTCTGTAATTTTGAATTCAATGTATTAGTTGTTTTATGTATTTGTTAAACCAGGGTTTTGATTCAAGTACAGTGATGTATATTTTCGTAGTAGGGGTGCTAGTCGCAGCTTTCAATGCTGCAATTTTTGAGCCAACTAACTCTATATGTATTAAAAAAAAATTATTTATAAAATATATAATCTTTATCGATAAAAAAAAATACCATAGATATTTTAGAAATTTATAATGTATATTGCAATACATCACAACACTTTTTAAGGGAGACTGGACTGTTGGATTTTCATAATAAAATCTGATTGTCTTGAGCCTCTTTTGTTGACTTCAAATTAAATCTCCTCCATTTATGACAGATAACTTCAAATGTGATCTTGTGTGGATTTTGAGAAATAAGTTCAAATCTGATTATTATTTTTAGACAGATTACTCTATAAAGGAAAAGGATGTTTCTAGATGTAAGAGTAGAATTTATTTTGTGAAGTGTGAGCATCAGCAAAGGAATTTTTGCGCTATGTTTATAACAGAGAATTATTGCAGCAGCAATTATTTGTAATTGTCTTGTTGAGCAGTGATTGCTCCAAACATATTGTGAGAGCTTTGAGAAGCTCAAGACATTTTTTATGTAGCCCCCATTGCTACAAGTTTAGTTTGTAGTCTATAGTTACAGACATAAGTTTATTTTTTGAGATAGTAGTTTTTAGATTTACTTATTGTAGAAGTTTTTTTTCACTTGAATAGTAGAAGAAGAAAGACATATATATCTCCATCTTTGTTCTGTGTTTATGGTCGGCCCTATTTTGGGGTTCCTTGAATTAATTCATTGCTGAAACATAACATCTCTGTGTGAGTTTCCATAATATATATTGAGTCTATATTCTTTACATGGTATCATAGCTAATAGGCCCTCAATCTTTGTGAGTTTGGGCATTTTTTCTGGGTAATTGTTTATCTTGCATAGAAGACATGGTTGGAGATGGAGGAAAGAGCTGGCAGAAGCCACCATCCTTTAATGGACAAAATTATGATGTTTGGGCAAAGAAGATGAAGACAGTCATGGTTGCAAATGATTTGTGGGAGCCTGTGGTCAATGGATTTGTGGATGTGACTGACCCAGCTCTATTTGCTGCCCTCTCAAATAATCAAAAGACTCAGTTGAAGGAGTCAAGGAGGATAGATGCAAAAGATTTGAGCTTGATTGAAACTGCCTTGACAGAGGCAATCTTTCCCAGAATAGCAGCAGCTGATTATTCCAAAGAAACTTGGGATAGCCTTCATACTACTTTTAAAGGGACAGGAAAAGTTCATGTGGTGAAGCTCCAAATGCTTCGAAGAGAATTTGAGACTTTTTTCATGAAGGACAATGAATCCATTTCATATCTCAGCTCAAGACTCTCTAGTTTGATAAACCAGTTGAGAACCAATGGAGAAACCATGGAGGAGCAAAGAATAATAGAGAAAATTTTGAGAAGTCTACCCTCGAAATTTGATACTCTAGTTATTTCCATTAAAAAGGAAATGGATCTCTCAACATTTACTGTTGATGGGTTAATGGGTTCTTTCCATACTCATGAGCATCACATAAATAGATCACCAAATTCTTCTCAAGAGCAAGCTTTCAAAGCTCAATCCAATGCAAGAGGCTGATGGAGAGGAAAAAACAACTCTGGAAGAGGCTCAAGAGGCAGAGGTCGTGGCAACTCCAGACAATAAAATTCTGGAGGAGAAAGCTCAGAATGAGCAGCCACAAATGAGGGAGCAAGAAACTCTCAGAATAATTCTACAGGAGGCAAGAAGAACAATAGCTCGAACAAGAGAAATATTGAGTGCTATTATTGCCATAAATTTGGGCATTATGAAAGTGAATGTTGGAAGAAGCAAAGTGATCAGTCAAAACAAAGTGCTAATGTGGTTGATGTTAAAGTGGGTGATGGAAATAATCCCACAACCTTCATCATGTGCAATATTGGTGAAGATGGCAGCCCCGAAGTTTGATATTTGGACAACGGTTGTAGTAACCACATGAGTGGTAATGGAAGTATTTTTTATTTCATTGATAAATCTATAAAGTATGAAATTAGAATGGGGAACAATGGAATCGTTCCATTTGTGGGCAAAGGATCTATTATGATCTGCACGAAGCAAGGCGAGAAACAATAAATTCAAAATGTTTATTTTTCCCCAGGTATAAAGCACAATTTGATGAGTGTTGGACAACTCATTCAAAATGGATATAAAGTGCTGATGGAGAATGACCAATGTGTCATTTATGAGAAGGATGGGAGTAAGAAAATTATTGCAGCAGTCCAAATGACAAAGAATCAAATATTTCCATTGAAGGTAGAGATGTGTTTCTCTTCACTTTCAACAGCCGCATCTCCCAAGAAAACATGTACAACAGTACAACAATCAGCCTTCAAGTGTGTGATTGAAGACACCTCCAAGCTATGACATTTAAGGTATGGAAATCTTGGCTATGATGGTTTAATTTTATTGTCCAAGAATATAATGGTAGATAATTTTTGATGTATTAAAGATTTCAGTAGCAAGTGTGAGGCTTGTATTTTGGATAAGCAACATAAGCTGCCTTTTAATTTTGGAAACTCTAGAAGGGCAAGAGCACCATTAGAGCTGATGCATACTAATTTAGTTTTCCCTATGAAAATCACTTCCAATGGGGGAGTACTTATTTTATGACCTTTATAGATGATTTTAGTCGTAGAACATGGGTATATTTTATGAAAAATAAATCTGAAGCTTTTTATAAGTTTTTAGAATTTAAAGCCCAGGTTGAAAAAGAAAGTGGAAACAATATTAAAGTCCTGTGGTCAGACAAAGTGGGGGAATATACCTCCAATATTTTTGTAAATTTTTACAGGAAGAATGGAATAAAGACTGAGCTAACAACCAATTATACTCCATAGCAAAATGGAGTGGCTGAAAGAAAGAATAGGACCATCGTTGAGATGGCAAGGAGTATGATGAAAGAAAAAGAACTCCCAATTGAATATTGGGGATAACATGTAGCAACAACTGTCTATTTGATAAATAGAAGTCCTACAAAGGCAGTCCGTGACAAGATTCCATTGGAAGCATGGGAAAAGCATAGATGGATAGTTGAACACTTGAGAGTATTTGGGTGTGTAGCATATGCACACGTGCCAAAGGAGCAAAGGAAAAAGTTGGATGATAATGATGTGAAGTGTATCTTTGTGGGATATATTCTTGATTCAAAGACATATAGATTGTATAACCCAGTCACCAAAAAGATCATCATTTTAAGAGATGTGGAGTTCATTGAGAATGAGCCATGGGATGGATCGGTAGACATGTCTTCAAGCACTTCAAGTAAAGTGCCTATTATTGTTGAACATGATGACGTTAATGATCAACATGATGATATAACAAAAGATATAGAAGGCTCTAGATAGCTACAAATTGGCCTTGCAGAGACCAGCAACAACAATACTAAGAGTTGTGATCCTACTCTTGCCTCCTTAGTGCCAAGTTGTGGAACCCAAATTTATAATCAAATTTGAATGGCTAAACAATTCAGGGAAATATTTTCTGCAATTATTATCTTTGTTTATGTTTGTATTTCCTCCTTCCATTCATAGTTGATTATCACAATTGTTCTATCATATACATTTATCCTGTTTAATTTCATGCATTTATCCTATTAGATTGGCTATGTTTTATATTTTCCATGGTTTGCATATATTTAAATTCATAAAAATAGCCGTTGAAGTCTTTTCACAGGTTATTTAATAAGTTTTACTTCTTTGCAGGTTATCATTAAGGCTGTGCAAGTGTGCGAAGAGGTCATCAATATTCTTATCACTCACCCAAGATGTATTTTCATTACGAGCTCTTTAGTCTGAGAGTGTGCGAGTAAGAAAGAAATGATCTCATCGCTCACTCACTGTGAACTTTCACTTTATCCTTTCTAGCTCGCAAGTGTACGATTAATTGAAAATGAGCTCATCGCTCAGTCGCCGTGAATTTTCATTTCAAGACTTTGGGCTTGCGAGTCTACGACCAAAAAAAATTTATGCCATCGCACACTCGCTCAAGTTTAATAGCAAATATGAAAAATGGTGCGACTACACGAGCAAAGGAAATGTATGTCGTTGCTCACTCGTGAAGACAAAAGATAGAGTCATTAAGGATGTGCGAGTGTGCGATGAGGTGAAAGCTAAAACACTTTTTTTAGTTGTTGCTCACTCGTGCAGCCTCAAACATAAAAAGATAAAGTATTACAAGTGTGCAACTGAAAAGTTCAAAAGAAGATCCACGGCTCGAATGTTATCTGATCAATGATTGTCGCTCACTCACAATAAAAAGTTGCATGATCTTTATATACTGCGAGTGCAGGACTAAGTGACACATTTCCTAGTTCCACTAAGAGACTGAGCGATGAAGTATGAAGATCTACGATGCATTTCACATTTGATCTACGATCGACGCTCACTCGCAATGAAAAGATGCACAATTTGTATCTGCTTCGAGTGCGTAATTGAACGACACATGTCTGGATCGGTCAAAAGGAAGAAGACTTGGTGGAAACAACGCAGATATTTTATTATTATTCTTTAATGTTTATTTCACTTTAATAATATCATCATATCAACTCAGGGTTTTGATTATCATTTTAATACGTCGACATTGTTTTCATGCACGGTTTTCACAAGTTGTAAAACATGGACAAATTTGTCGAAAAGATATATGCGATTTGTAGGATTTCAAAGATCAAAGAAATGCATACGTCCATTGATATACCATGCAAAAGTTAAAGAGATATCAGATAACTATAAATAAATTATAAATAAACTATTTGATTATTGTTATCTCTTTAGTCAATAATTATTTTATAAGGATGATAATTCATTCCTTAATTGTAACTGTGACTGTTTAGTTGTCAATCTTAGGGATTAGGTTTAGTAGATGAACTATTGTATTGATCTGAAGCTTGTTTGCATTCTTTGAACTTTGTATAAATAAGGATACCAGGATCAATGTAGGGCTCTCTGGCTTTTAGAGGTCTGAGGTGGTGATATTTTTCATCATTTTACGTTAGTTTTAGATTTGATCACAATTGAACATGGATTCTTATGTACTATTTTTTATAATCAATAAAAGATAAGTGTTTATGTCTCTCTTAGTTCAAGGTTTCAATCCTTTTCAATTAGTCCTTTGCAATTATTGAAGGAAATTCAATTGCTATCTTAGAGTTGCTTGTGCAGAAATATTATTGTCTTATATCATTGTTTGAATATCAGGAAGTGTGTGAGAACTTAATTTGTTTCCAGCTTCTTGTTCATCTAGTCTCCCAACCATTGGAGTTAAACTCATTTGAACTAACAAAGATATAATACAGACTTTAATCTTCTCTGCACCTAAAGCATTCAGATAGTTGATGGTTGAATATTATCTTGCAAAGTTGTACATAGGATTGGATTTGGATTGAATCTATTGCCCAAGTTGATATAGGAACTAATCTAAATTATTATTGGAAATAGGAATTTGGTTTATGATTTCATGTTGTTGAGATATTATAATATTTAGTCATTTATATATACATTTTACAAAGCATTCCTTACAAATCTCACAAAGCATTCAATTTTGTAGTTTTATTCTATATTGATCTCAGTTTGATTCATTTCATGTGCCTTGCCATACTTGAGAAGGACAGTTTGAAGTGTTCTTATCTGCTATAAAAATCATTAAGACTTGAAGGATAAGTTTAAGGTATAGGCCTACCAGCCTTGGTTCTGCAGAGCCAGAATTGTAGAAGTTTTAGCCTTTCCCCAAGGTTAAACTTGTTAGTTGGCCAAATCACTTGGGTTTCTCAGCATCGGATTGGCAAGTCCATAGGAAATCCAATCTATTGAATTGAGCACCAACAGATTGGCGACTCTGCTGGGGAGTTTTCAGAGTTTCAAATTTTGCAGATGAAAGAGTTTGTTTGTTGAAAGTGTTGGAAGGAAGAATCCAGAGGACCAACAAGCATTATTTTCCTTCTGACAAGAAGGTGATGAATCTACCATTTTGATACAAATATTTTCTTTTTTTTTGTTAAAGTATTTATGTGGGGTAGAAGATCCTTGCATCCATATCAAATTGAACTAGATTTATAGGAAAGTCTAAGAAGAAGTAAGCAGCATGTTGCTGATATGATGAATACTGGATATAAAATATTTCCAGATAGAGAGACTACTAGTTTCAATAATGGAAGCTATTTTGATTCAGAGGGATATAGAAACCCTTTTGGTTATGATGATGATCAGAATATTGCACAAGAAATTGAAGAGATGGGATATTATGATGAAGAAGACAATTTCCTATATGCTACATTGACTAAATTAACTAAATATGGGAAAAAGAATCCAAGAGTAGTGAAAGCTTTGAAAAGACTACCTGATGAAGCCTTGGAGAAGCTAGAAATAAGGAGAAGTGAGCTGGATTTAGCACATGAAGATGGTGAAGGAACAAAGGAAAAGGAGACACCAAAAGGTAATGGGAAACCAAGATACAATTCTCCTCATAGAAAAAATGGAGAACCAATTTTCAATAGTTTTCATACAAATCCATTGTTTGAACATGATACTAGAGGAAGATATATAAAAAATGGTAATAAAAATGGAAGAAATGATTATTGGAGACAACCAAATAATGCAAAAAACTATGATAGAGGTAATCCTAGATAGAAAAACATGGGTAATGGTCATAGAAATGGACAAAATCACCAAGGTATGAATCATCAAAATCACAGAGGCCAAAATGGAAATCAACATAATATGGGCCAGAGAAGAAGAGTTCCTATGGTGGTGGAAAGATACAGACAACTTGATTTCAATGGGATAGTTGGATATCCAAATACCATATCAAATGATTTGAGGAATGCTATTCCAAAATTTTTAGGGAATGGAGTGGAATCTGCTGAACAACATACCATAAATTTGAAGAACACTATTGAAGAATTAGATGGGAACCATAAAGACATTTTTATGAAGTTCATCCAATCATTAATTGAAGATGCTGCCGAATGGTATAGAGGATTGCGTGCTGGATCCATTTCAAGCTGGTGTGATTTTTTGAATCAGTTCATTGAGAAATTTGGTGATCATAATGATACATCTTTTGCATCTCATGAGTTGACTAGTATTAAAAAAAACTTTAATGAATTAGTTGCAGAATTCAATAAAAGGTTTAATAAAGTTCTAAATAGGATACCAAGGGATATAAGGCCTATTGATTCTTTTCTAATTTATTTCTATCTAACTGCATTTGATAGTAAAACACACTATGAGATTAGATCACAAGGCCCTGCAACATTGCAACAAGCTTTCAAGTTGCTACCACTATTGAAAACAATAGAAGGGCTGCTGGAAGAATAGATAAAAGGAGTGATACCAAATTGCATAATCCAAAATCTCCTGAAAAGAATGATCTAAAGCATATCATGGATATATTAAAAAATCTAAATGCAAAACAAGGCAGAAATGACAGGCCACCATTTCCTAAAAATGAAAGGTTTAGATTACAAGATATGCCATATAAGGCTGAATGGAAAGATGGAAAACCTTAAAAATAGTCGTATACTAAGGAAACATCTGATCCATTGAAAAGAAACAATCATTTTGTGGAAAACAATCCTTGGTGTGATGGTTGTAATCTACCACATTCACCTGATGGTTGTGTTGTGGGCCAGAGATTACAAGAAGAGGAAGATCAAAATGATGAGCAGCAGGCCATAGTGAATAATGTTTCATTTGAACCAATGTGGGGAGAAGATGACTACAATTATTCTGAGGAGGAATATGTTTATAATGAAGATCTGAACATAATATATTAGTGTGATAAACAACAAGGAGAAATACCAATTATCAGAAGATTAACATATGAGGAGAAAGAAGCATATACTGTTGCAACTCTTGAGGAAGAAAGAAGTAACTACAAACTAAGGAATAGAACAGTAAATGATGATCAAGGAAATCCTACACAAGTATCTATCAAAGCACAAAAAAGGAAGATAAACAAGCTTGATGATAGTGCAAAAAAAAGTCAATAGGTAGATCCTCATCAAGCACCTAAATTGACAAAGGAGAAACCAATGGTCAGTAAATCTCTTCCCAATAATAGTTCTTTCATATCTAATGCTTTATCTTTGGTAAAAATTTATATTCCTTTATTTGAAATGATGAAAGTACCTGAATATAAACATGAAACTATAAAATTATTGTCTAATGTAGGTAATGTTTTTAAAGAAGAATCTAATCAAAGAGGAATAAATGAAGATCCTCCTGTGGTTTATTTAGGAACTACTATTTCTCAAAATGGAACACAAGTGGACCCTTTTTTATCTTACTTTGATAGTTAACAATAAATTGCTTAAGAATTGTATGATAGATTCAAGAGCAACAGTGAATATTATGCCTGCAAAAGTCATGAAAGAACTTGGAATGAAAGTGGATACAACTTATGGAAGATGCTATGCTATGGACAATAGGTCTATACCTGTTGTTGGCATTATGAAGGCTATGGAATTTAAATTTTCTGCTTGTCCTAAGATGTTATATAAAACTGATATTATTGTTGTTGAAGTGCCTACTTATTATGGAATGCTCTTATCTAGACAATGGTCTAATCTAGTAGGTGGTCATATTCTATTAGATTTGTCTTATGCTACTATTCCAGTGGATGATAGGGAAGTAAAAATTAATAGGGAACCAAGATCCCCATATATTATTTATGAAGACATTGGAGTGGAAAAAATAAAATTTTGCCAATCAGACATGGACAATTTTTCAGGTAAGTATTACTAAACCAACATTGAAAATTGATATTCCCATTAAAGTGCAGTTACAGGAAAATTAAGATGAACTTTGGAAAATGACTTTTGATGGAGCATGCAGTAAAGAAGTGAATGGTGTAGGGGTCACTTTTGTATCCCCACATGGTAAGATCTTAAAATTTTCTTTCTTACTTAATTTTGAATGCACAAATAATGTTTCAGAGTATGAAGCATTAATTCTTGGTTTAAATGTTGCAAAATCATATGGTATTAAAATGCTTTCAGTTTATGGTGATTCTGATTTGATAGTTTCTCAAGTTAGAACTAGATTCATTACCAAAAATCCTAAGTTAAAATAGTATAGAAACTTAGTATGGGATTTAATTGAATATTTTGATGCATTTTAAATTAAGTGGATAGAAAGATCAGAAAACTTCCTTGCAAACTTGTTGGCTAATGTAGCCATCAAGCAGATTGATATCCATTTTGACGAGATTGTGCAAGTTGAGATAAAAAATAGGCCATTAGTTCCTAACAATGTGAAAAATTGGAAAATATTTGAAGATGATAGATACCTCCTCAAATTTTTAGTCAATGAAGACAAGTATGAAGGTCAGTGCATAGACTGGAATGGTTATGTAGAGAACCAAGATGGAAAAGAGACCTTGTTTGGAAAATAAGTTGTTCAGCTAAAAACAAACAAAATTCCCAATGGTTCGGTTGCACTAGAAGGAGTATTTGATGATCTAGAAAATTTCAAAAGGGGTAAGATAAGTTATGAGTCTGAAGAGATTGAGAAAATTAATTTGGGAAATAATCATACTCCTAAAGAAGTATATATAGGCAAAAAGCTCACTCCCAAGATCAAAGCTAATTTGATAAATTTGTTAAGAAAATATAGGCACATCTTTGCATGGTCATATGATGATCTTAAAGCCTACCAAGAGGATTTATTCCAGCATGAGATTCCCCTAAAGCTAGATGCAAAAAAATTCAAACAAATACAACGTCCCGTAAATCCAATGCTAGCTCCTAAGATGAAGGAAGAACTTGTCAAATTGAGGGCTACAGGAATAATTATGCCTATAAGACATTCTACATGGGTATCAAACTTGGTCCTAGTTAGAAAAAAGAATGGAGACATAAGGTTGTGTGTTGATTTTAGGAACTTAAATATATCATCCTTAAAATATAACTATGTGTTACCTAATATGGAAGCTCTTTTACAGAAAGTTACTGGAAATGAATTATTGTCTATGATGGATAGATTCTCAGGGTACAACCAAGTGAAGGTCAAAGAATTAGAGCAATACAAAACAACCTTCACCACTCCTTAGGGAACCTATGTGTATGCAAGAATGCCTTTTGGATTAACTAATGCAAGAGAAACCTTACAAAGAGCAATGGATGTGGCTTTTGATGGTCTGATTGAACTCATTATGGTAGTATATCAGGATGATTTGACTGCTTACTCCAAAAAGGCAGATGATCATTGAAAACACTTGGAGAAGATTTTCAGAAGAGATTTAAAATATGGGATATCTCTAAATCCTAAGAAGTGTCATTTTGGGGTTACTGAAGGGAAGCTTCTTGGTCACATTGTATCAAAGGATGGTGTAAGAATAGATCCTAAATAGATTGCAGCCATAGATAAGATTCAAATTCCTAAAAATGTTAAAGGGATCCAATCTTCCTTTGGATAGATAAATTTTGTAAGAAGGTTTGTCCCTAACTTTGCAAAGATTATTAAACCCATTGCTAAGATGCTTAAGAAAGGTACAAAGATTAAATGGTCTAATGAATCCATAGAAGCCTTTTCTAACATTGAGAAAGCAATCAAGGAAGCTTCAGTCCTTAAAATGCCTGATTTTTCAAAAACTTTTCAGTTATTTTCTTTTGCATCATATCATACTATTGCTGCAGTTATGTTACAGAAAAATGATGAGGGCTATGAGAAGCCAATAGCATTTTTTAGTAAAACTCTTCAAGTAGCAGAATTAAATTATGATATAAACGAGAAGCAGGCTTATGCTCTAGTTAAAGCAGTGAAATCTTTTAGGCCATATTTGGTGGGAGCTACAGTGATAGCATATGTGCCAAATGCAAGAACTAAAGATATATTTAAGCAGTCCGAAGTGACAGGTAGAAGATGCAGATGGGTGAATCAGATCTAGGAATTTGACATGGAGATCCAAATAAAAAATTTGGTCAGAGGACAAGGTCTTGCTAAACTTATGGCTGAATCAAATCTTGAGGCAGTTCAAATAAATCAGGTAAACACTGATAAATTAATAATAGTATTGAAATTGTCCTTGGTATATTGATATAGTGTATTTCTTTAAGCACATGAAATGCAAAGAAGGTTTAAATGAAAATCAAAAGAGGACAATAAAGTTACAAGCATCTAGGTATGTTTTGATACAAGGTGATTTATTTTGGAAGAATAGAGAAGGTGTTCTTTTATTCTGGCTAGATGTATGCCAATCAAAATCAGTATTGAAGGAGTTATATGATGGAATATGTGGTGGTCACTTCTCAGAAAGAACTACTGCTCATAAGATATTACAGGTTGGATATTATTGGCCACATATTTTCAAGGATAGTTATACATATGTTAGAAAATGTGAAGCTTGTCAAAAGTTCTCAGGAAATTTAAAGTATGATGGTGCATCACCCCTCAGATCTTTGTCAACTGAAGAGCCTTTCCAAATGTGGGGGATATATTTTATTGGTAAAATTATTCATGTTTCCAGTGGACAACACAACTGGATTCTTGTTGCCACAGATTATTTTACTAAATGGGTGAAGCCATACCTTCTAGACAGGCCACAAGCAAGGTGGTTATAAAGTTATTAACAAATAATATACTAACAAGATTTGGTGTTCCTTGCAAGATCATTTGTGATAATGGTATGTGTTTTAGATCCAAGGAATTCTTTGATTTTTGCAGTACTTATGGTATTAATTTGTCATATTCTTCCCCTTACCATCCACAACGAAATGGTCAAGCTGAATCAAGTAATAAGAACATATTGAAAATCATTAAGAGAATGTTAAGCAATAATAAAAGAGCATGGGATTCCAAATTACCCCTTGCACTTTGGGCGGATAGGATAACAGTTAAAAAATCCACTGGATTTGCCCCTTATGAATTGGTCTATGGGAAAGAAGGTAGATTACCATTGAACAATCTTCTTCCTGTATATAAATTTGTCAGAGAGGAACAACTAGACGACATGAATTTCATGAAAAATAGGATGGATCAGCTTATAGAGTTGGATGAATTTAGAAGAGATGCACAAAGTGATAATGTAATGAAGCAGTTGCAAATGAAAACTTTACATGATAAAAGAGCTAAAGATAGGAACTTTCAGAAATGAGACTGGGTGTTAAAATGGAATGCTAAAGATCAGGATAAGGGAAAGCATGGAAAATTTGAAGCTTTATGGCTTGGGCCCTACATAATTTTTGATAAAACAGGGGAAAAGAGTTACTTGTTATAATATACATAGGGTCATGTTCAGGAATTTCCAACTCATACTCAGTATTTGAAACCATTCTTCTCTTAAGCAGGAAGTATTACCCTACATTTGCTTCTGAGTTTTTGTTTTATTTGCTTTTATGTTGTTCTTTGTCTCTATTTTGGTCTACTTTTCCAAAGATGGTTGAGATCTTGTTGTGTTCAAGTATGAACACACATCTCCAGAAAGAGCCACTGGTGGAACCCAAATTTACAATCAAATTTGAATGGCTAAACAATTCAGGGAAATATTTTCTGCAATTATTATCTTGGTTTATGCTTGTATTTCCTCCTTCCATTCATAGTTCATTATTGCAATTGTTCTATCCTATAAATTTATCCTATTTAATATCATGAATTTATCCTATTAGATTGAATATGTTTTATATTTTCCACGGTTTGCATATATTTGAATTCATAAAATTAGTCGTTGAAGTATTTTCATGGGTTATTTAATAAGTTTTACTTCTTCGCAGGTTATCATTAAGGCTATGCGAGTGTGCGACGATGTCATCAATATTTTTATCTCTCACCTGCAATGTATTTTCACTACGAGCTCTTTAGTCTGTGAGTGTGCGAGTAAGAAAGAAATGAGCTCATCGCTCACTCGCTGTGAAATTTCACTTTATCCTTTCCATCTCGTGAATGTACGATTAAGTGAAAATGAGCTCATCGCTTAGTCGCCATGAATTTTCATTTCAAGACTTTGGTCTTGTGAGTTTGCGACCAAAATAATTTTATGCAATCGCACACTCATTCAAGTTTAATAGCAAATATGAAAAATGTCGCGACTACATGAGCAAAGGAAATGTATGTCGTCGCTCACTCATAAAGACAAAAGATTGAGTCATTAAGGATGTACGACTGTGCGATGAGGTGAAAGCTCGAACAATTTTTTTAGTTGTCACTCAATCGCGCAGCCTCAAACATAAAAAGATAAAGTATTGTGAGTGCGCGACTGAAAAGTTCAAAAGAAGATCTATAGCTCGAATGCGATCTGATCAATGATTGATGCTCATTCACAATGAAAAGTTGCATGATCTTTATATACTGTGAGTGCACGACTAAGTGACATGTGTCCTAGTCCCACTAAGAGATTGAGTGATGAAGATCTACGGTGCAGTTCACATCTGATCTATGATCGACGCTCACTCGCAATGAAAAGATGCAAGATTTTTATCTGCTTCGAGTGTGTGATTGAACGATACGTGTCTAGATAGGTCAAAAGGAAGAAGAATTGGATGCAAATGACATAGATATTTTATTATTATTATTTAATTTTTATTTCACTTTAATAATATTATCATACCAACTCAGGGTTTTGATTATTATTTTAATATGTCGGCATTGTTTTCATGCATGGTTTTCACAGGTTGTAAAACATGGACAAATTTGTGAAAAAGATATATTATATTTTCAGGATGCCAAAGATGAAAGATCAAAAATATGCATACATCCATTGATTTACCATTCAAAAGTTAAAGAGATATCAGAGAACTATAAAAAAATTATAAATAAACTATTTGATTATTGTTATCTCTTTAGTCGATAACTATTTTATAAGGATGATAATTCATTCCTTATTTGTAACTGTGACTGTTCAATTGTCGATCTTAGGGATTAGGTTTAGTAGATGAACCGTTGCATTGATCTGAAGCTTGTTTTCATCCTTTGAACTTTGTATAAATAAGGATACCAGGATCAATGCAGGGCTCTCTGGCTTTTAGAGGTCTGAGGTGGTAATATTTTTCATCATTTTTAGTTAGTTTTAGATTTTGTCACAAATGAACATGGATTCTTATGTACTATTTTTCATAATCAATAAAAGATAAGTGTTTTTTTCTCTCTCAGTTCAAGGTTTCAATCCTTTTCAATTAGTCCTTTGCAATTATTGAAGTAATTTCAATTGCTATCTTAGAGTTGCTTGTGCAGAAATATTATTGTCTTATATCATTGTTTGAATATTAGGAAGTGTGTGAGATCTTAATTTGTTTCTGGCTTCTTGTTCATCTATTCTCCCAACCATAGGAGTTAAACTCGTTTGAACTAACAAATATATAATACAGACTTTAATCTTCTCTACACCTAAAGCATTCAGATAGTTGATGGTTGAATACTGTCTTGCAAAGTTGTACAGAGGATTGGATTTGGATTGACTCTATTGCCCAAGTTGATATAGGAACTAATATAAAGTATTATTCGAAATAGGCATTTGGTTTATGATTTCATGTTGTTGAGATATTCTAAAATTCAGTCATTTATATATACATTTTCTAAAGTATTCCTTACAAATCTCACAAAGTATTCAATTTTGCAATTTTATTCTATATTAATCTTAGTTTGATTCCTTTCAAGTGCCTTGCCATACTTGAGAAGGAAAGTTTGAAGTGTTCTTATCTTCTATAAAAAACCTTAAGACTTGAAGGATAATTTTAAGGTATAGACCTACCAGCCTTGGTTATGAGAGCCAGAATTGCAGAAGTTTTAGCCTTTCCCCAAGGTTAAACTTGTTAGTTGGCCAATTCACTTGGGTTTCTTAGCATTGGATTGGAAAGTCCATAGGAAATCCAATCTGTTGATTTGATTACCAACACCAAGAAAGACCAAGAGTCTAAGGGAGATTTACCGAGATGAAAGGTATGAAACTGAATTTAATTAAAACATTAATTTTGCATTATTTTCTCATAGTGATCCAATTTAGTTTGAGGATGCTGAAAAAGAAGAAAAATAATGTAAGGCCATGGATGAGGAAATAGATGCAATAATAATAAATGAAAATTGGGATCTCTCTAATTTACCTCCCAAAAAGAAATTTATTGGGGTTAAATGGGTCTACAAGAATACGAGCAATGCTGAAGGAAAAATAGATAGGCATAAGGATTGATTGGTGGTCAAGGGGTATAAAAAATAGTTTGGTAGAGATTATGATGAAACCTATGCCCCTATTGCAAGAATGGAAACTATGCATGCTATCATAGCAATTTCATCCCAACACAATGGAAGGTATATCAAATGGATGTGAAATCTGCCTTCTTGAATGGAGTATGGAAAGAAGATGTTTATCTGGAGCAGCCACCTGGTTATGAATTTTTGGGTCATGAAGGTAAAGTGTATAGGCTGAAGAAGGCTCTTTATGGGCTTAAGAAAGCTCCATGGGCATGGTATAGCAGGATTGACTCATATTTGATGAGTAATGGCTTTTGCAAAAGAGATGGTGAGACCACTCTTTACATCATGATAGATAATGGTAATATTTTAATTATTGTCTTGTATGTTGATGATTTAATCTTTACCGGGGATGATGATTTCCTCATTTTTTATTTTAAAGAGGCCACGAAAAGAGAGTTTGAAATGTCAGACTTAGGTCTCTTAAGATATTTTCTAGGCATAGAAGTAAAACAAATGCATGATGGTATTTTCATCTCTCAAGAAATATATGCAAATCAGATTTTGGAGAGATTTAGAATGAAGAGTAGCGAAGCTGCTCCAACACCAAATATGGTGGGTCTAAAGCTAAGCAAGAAAGATTACAGCAACAATATGAATCCAATTTTATATAAAACTTTTGGTTGGAAGTTTAATGTATTTGACAACAACTAGACCAGACATTATGCATGTAGTAAGTTTGATTTCCAAATTTATGGAAACTCCAAAGGACTCCCATTGGCAAGAGAGAAAGAGAATCATAAGGTATGTGAATGGCACCAAGGGATATGGTATTTTGTATATTGAAGCAAATACTGATTGGTTACACAGATAGTGATTGGGCAGAGAATTTGGATGATAAGAAGAGCACTTCCGGATATGTCTTTCACATGGGTTTAGGTGTAATCTCATAGGATTCTAATAAGAAACCCATAGTTGCTCAATCTATAGCAGAGGTTGAATATATAGAAGAAAATGCAGTAGAATGTCAAGCTATTTGGCTGAGAAGGATCTTGGCAAATTTGAAGGAAGAACAAGAGGATAGAACCATAATATTTCCTCAATAGCCTTGTCAAAAAATCTTGTGTTTCATGGAAGAATCAAGCACATTGAAATCAGGTATCACTTTATTAGAGACTTAATTGAGAATGGTGACTTAATAAATTATCAATTGGATCATCCACACTTATATAAATAGGATCATCCATGCTTCTGTAAATAGGATCATCCACACTTATGTAAATAGAATCATCCTCCATTATAAAAAATTCCATGTGTGGAGAGACATAATTTATAAGAAAACATAGCATTATGGTATTTTCAGTCTTTGGAGGAACTATTTCCTCACACTTTTATCTCTAAGAAAGGTAAGATGGTAGTACGAAAAGACTCAGAGAACTGGATTTTCTTGTTCACAAAGAAGTAGAGGACAAAGAGATTGGGAGAGGCTGAATATTTTAGTAGTGATTTCACACTAGGGACTGCCTTCGTGCATATTATTGTTTCTCTGGGCCATTTTTGTTTCTGCACAAAAATGAAAATAACATAAAATAGAATATTCATGATGAAAATAAATAGAATTTTTTATTTTTAATTACAATTATTACTTATAGACTGTACTATAAAGGGAAAATTTTCTCATAGAGTGTGCTATGATGGACTCTTTTTAAGCTATGGGGTTGGATGATGGATGAAGGAAAGGGAGGATCCTTGTATTGTAATAAAGTAAAAATCTTTGGAAGATTTCTTCAAATCATGCTAATTTTGGATTGATGATTTGTTAGGCTTTGCAATGTCTTGTCTTTTTTAGTGTCATTGTTGCTCCTATTGGTTGTTCTGTAGTGTCTTGTTTTCAAGATCCCTGCTTACCTTAATCAAAAATAATTATTACCTGTATCTTTGACATACAAGGCTCAAGTGTTGCTCTCTTCCTTACGACGAGTTGCAACATTCTCAATCTATGCATCTGGTCCAAACTCTCTATGCCTAGCACCTCCCAGGAAGTATTTGTTGGCAAGTGATCAATTTTGTGTAATTGTGATTCAATTTTTGGTTGTCATTTATGGAAACACATCTAGGTTTCAGATCGATTCCTATAAAGATAAGTTTTGTTGATTCAGAAATTGACTAAGTATAGAAGCAGAGTTACATAAGTATTTTGGATATCGAAGTTCGAGATCAATGAATTAGGGCAAGTGAGCTTAGAGGAAGACAATATGGGGTATGTATGACCTCCACCTAAGATCAATTTGGTTTTGGTTATGTCTACGGAGAGTTAGAAATAATTGAAGATAGACAGACTGCAACAAAACAATGATACATAGCAATTGGACAGTAGAGAAGATTGAGGGAGTGTGACTTGGACTCCAGGCAATCAAAGTTGGATTTTGGTTTTGGATAGCCTGCACATTGACTATGCAGGAGAGATGACTATGCATTTCATATTTACTATATTAAATGTATTTTGTATTAAAGGCCAACTTTGTAATATTCATATTGGGAGCCAACTTTGTAAAGTTGTGAGATATATATGTAAGATATTTTTGATAAAGATGTGTGAAGAAGGTTGTTGATGGTTAGTTGGATGAGTTGTTGAGTGAATAGAAGAACAAAGAGTGACAAAGATCATTTAATAACTATAAAGGAACTATCTAAGCACCAATGTTACTTGTTTTTTCATGACTGAGAACACTTTGTAAACTGAATTACTTTGTAAGAGTTGTAAGCTCGGTTGGCCCCTAATAGGGTGTTGTGAACCTTTAACAGGGTTGTAATTCCTTTAACAAGGAAATGTGCTATGTAATATTCAGCTCCTAACAGGGCTAGGTCTCCTAATAGGGACACTATACTTTAGTACATGCTTGTGGGTACCATCCCCATCGGGGTTTTCCCTTGGCTAGGGTTTCCTGGAAAGAAAAATATGGTGTTATGAGTACTGTGTCATTTGCTTATGTTATTTTTTTACTGCAAGTTTATGGTTAATGTTTAAATGGTTGAAGAATTTAATAAAGTGCTATAATACTAATTCACCCCCCTCTCAGTATTATCCAATCGTAACAATTGGTATGAGAGCTTCTGGCCCTAAGAGAGAAAGTCTAACAGCTTGAGGGAGATCATAATGGATTTGGCCAACTTGCAAGAAAACTTTGATGCTGCACTTTAAGACCTTGACAAAGCAAAAGCAGAAAATGGAGAGTTGAGATTCAACATGCAAAGAGCTGAGAAATTATAAAGAAACTCAAAGAACAACTTGAGCTTTCCAGAAGTCAAAGACAAGATCTTATGGTTTAGATAAAAGAGGATTCAAATGAAGACAATTAAGATCAGATGAGGCAACTAAAAGAAGAGAATGAGACCCTGAAACTTGAAAATGAGACTATGGCTAAAGAAATATATATATAGAAGGATGCTAAGAAGAAAGTTGAAGAAGATTTAAATAGTGCATTAGATCAAATGAAGAATGAGGCTGACAACTACAAGAACAAGTATCCAAAGAAGGAGAAATACAATCAGATTATAAAAGGTGAACTTGTTGAAGCAAAGAAACACATTGAGAAACTTCACACCAACAGTGATTTGATTGATGAACATAGAGACAAAGAGAAACCTAAAGGTGATATGATAGGTATTGGATTCAATGAAGCTGAATGTTCAAAGAATCAAGAAGATAAATTAAATGAGAAGATTGATGCTGAGAAACCTTCTACTAAAGAACCTAGAGAGCAGATCAGATCCTTCAGAGGTAGATGCTTTGGTTGCAATAGATTTGGACACATGAAGAGTGACTGCAGAGGTAATGCCCCTTTTAGAACTTTTTCTGGTTATTGTTTTAACTATAATGGATATGGGCACAATAAAGCAGAATGCAGAAAACCTAATCAATATGGATATAGACAACACAATGGAAGAGAATCTACAGTGAAACCTACATGCAACAAATGTAATAACATTGGACACATTGTGAAGTATTGTAAGCTACAAGTTAATCAAGAAAGAAGACCTCCTATATGTTATAAATGCAATATTCTCGGACATATAGCAAATTTTTGCAGGTATAATGGTTCAGACAACAGAAGAGTACCACCTCCTATGAATTTGCAAAAGAATGTACATGGTACTGGTAAGAGTGTTGTAGATTTGAAGAGTGATTTGGAAAGTTTTTTTAAGAAAGCATAAGATAGAAATAGTGGTAAGATATGGAAGATCAAAGAAACAAGTGAGACATCAGTTCAGGGAGAGTCAGTAGATGCTACTGGATCTTTTCCTAATGGTAGTAAAATAGAATCGACCTAATTGGCCGATCATGGCCTTAGGGGGAGCATTAGATATAGACATCAGAATATATCCTACCCCAAAATTCATGGATTGAGCTCGAGAAAGCTTGGGTATAAACTTGGCTGACATCATATAACATACATCTAAGAGCACAACATCAGCTGACACATATATTTTGTTCACGAGATCTAACAGCCGACTGGACTGTTTTGAGTAAAAGTGAAATTTATGACTTAAACTTTTATAAAGCACCATTTGATGACCTACCTCTTTGCCATTTGATGAAGAGCAAGCTAAGGAGATCAGAGAGTAGAAAGATTTAGACTATTCTACATTTTTCGTGCATGACCGATTGAAGCATAAACGCAGAATTCAGTGGAAGAAAGGTATTTTACATCATCTAGCTATGGATGCACCTATTATTTTTGATGTTGTAGATTGACCTAGGTACAAATTTAAGAAACATCCATTCAAGCCAAGTG
Source organism: Thuja plicata (assembly GCA_018584345.1). Taxonomy (NCBI): domain Eukaryota; kingdom Viridiplantae; phylum Streptophyta; class Pinopsida; order Cupressales; family Cupressaceae; genus Thuja; species Thuja plicata. Next base: position 80,283 of record MU227429.1, read on the forward strand.
AAGAGGATCCAGAAGGAGAATTTTCTCAAACCCCGTATGACATATTACACGTAGAAGATATCAGGGCTTACAAACATTATAAGTATGATATACTAGAAATTGATGATATATCAACTGAGATGGAGTATATGACTAATAATGGAATCATGAAAGAAGAATACAAACACATTGATCAGTTAGCATAATGAAAATTTTGGACTTATGTGAATTTGATGAAGATGAATGGTTTAAGATATTGTTGAGCAGTGTTCATGATCAGTTCATTTGGATAGGTGATCAACCTGTGAAGATTTGTAGTGACCTTATTCATGAAATCACTAGACTGGACAACATCGGAGTCATCCCTATTGCAAATAAACATGTAAATAAATAAGTTGAAACCCTAACTTATTCTAAATGGGACATATGGGAAATGACAGTGAATGAAATATTTCAACAAGATGTGAGATTGATTTCTATGATACTTGGATACAAATTCAACTACAGTAGCAGACCTAACTCAGTATCTGCAGGAGTAATCATGATGGAATGGGAGAAAGCTCAAAAGAAACAGAGACAAATGTTGAGGAAAGAAAAGTAGATCCACCACCAGATTTCTATGTTTCTGGTGTGGTAGTGACTCTTGACACTTCACAAGATGAAAAGGACCCCTTTGCAGGGAATATGGACACCCCTATAGTAGATGAAGCTAAACAGAAAGAGGAAGTAGAGTAGAAAAAGGTAGAAGAATAGAAGACAAAACAACAACAACATGATGAAAAGAAAGAGGTAAACACTTCATTTATCTCATTGTTCGCAAGCAGTGATGTGAATGTTGATAGCATGGATGAAGTTCAGTTGGTCAAATTGGCATTTACTGCATTGAACAAAGCCAAGGAAAGATCAGAATAGAAAGGAGAGAAAAAGGCTAAAGTAATTACAAGAGAAATTGATACTATGAACAAATTGCTTCCAGTACCTATTGTTTTCTAGCACAAATATGACATTGAAAATCTGAGAATAACACTTGATGAATTTGATGGGCACTATGAGAATTTGATAAAGGTTACAGAGGAGAAGGCAGAGATCAAATATTTAGAAAAGAAGTTAATAGAAGTTTGCAAGTCTATCATATGGGACTTAGGCATTGTGAAAACATGTTTGACAAATGCAAAGAGTTGCATTGGACATGGGAGAAAATTGTTTAGCTATTGCATGAATCCTATTAGGCATGTTCAGAACATAGAATACATTATTTCCAAAGAGAGGGAAACTCTGAATAGTATGATGGATGGTTTTTAAAAATATTCACAATCCACAATAGAGTTAGACAAGGAAGTCACAAGAATTTTGGCTAAACTCAGTGTATTGGATAATGAGAAAGGGAGAGTATTGAAAAGATTTAATCTACTGAAGAGCTTTATCACTCCTAAGCTATCCATACTTGAAGTTCATCTCTCAAACTTGGAGAAAGTGGTAAATTCACTGACTAAATCTATGCCCACAAAATTGAAAGAAGCTGAGACCACATCATTTGCACTGAATGGCTTAATTCATATTAGCCAAATATTGTTCAAAACATGGTATGCAGAAGTGAAGATCTTGGAAGATTCCTTTCAAGACATTCTGAAAATGGTGAGCAAGCACTAAATCTTATTATTTTGTATGCACCTTTTTCATTTTTGTCAAAGGGGGAGAAGAGAGAAGGAAAAAAAATATCGGAGAAGAGACAAGAAGAGGAAGGAGAGAATATAGAGAAGACAGTTTTTTTGGAACACTTATTCATTTTTTTGTTAAGTGTTGCCATCAATGCCAAAGGGAAAGATTGTTGGCAAGTGATAAATTTTGTGTAAATGTGATTCACTTTTTGGCTGTCATTTATGGAAAAACATCTGGGTTTCAGATTGATTCCTATAAAGATAAGTTTTTTTGATTCAGAAATCGACTAAGTATAGAAGCAGAGTTGCAAAAGTATTTTGGATATCAAATTTCAAGATCGATGAATTAGGGAAAGAGAGCTTAGAGGAAGATAGTATGGGGTATGTATGACCTCCACCTAAGATCAATTTGGTTTTGGTTATGTCTACGGTGAATTAGAAAGAATTGAAGACAGACAGACTGCAACGGAACAACGATATAGAGCAGTTGGACAGTAGCGAAGATTGAGGGAGTATGACTTGGACTCTAGGCAATCAAAGTTGGATTTTGGTTACTGATAACCTGCACATTGACTATACAAGAGCACCGACTATGCATTTGATATTTACTATATTAAATGTATTTTTTATTGAAGGTTGACTTTGTAATATTTGTAATATTCATATTGGGAGCCAACTTTGTAAAGTTGTGAGATATATATGTAAGATCTTTTTGATAAAGATGTGTGAAGAAGGTTGTTAGTGGTTAGTTGGATGAGTTGTTGACAAAATAGAAGAACAGAGAATGACAGAGATCATTGAATAGCTATAAAGGAACTATCTAAGCACCAGTGTTTCTTGTTTTTTCATGACTAAGAACACTTTGTAAACTGAATTACTTTGTAAGAGTTGTAAGCTCAGTTGGCCCCTAACAGGGTGTTGTGAACCTTTAACAGGGTTGTAATTCCTTTAACAAGGAAATGTGCTATGTAATATTCAGCTCCTAACAGGGCTAGGTCTCCTAACAGGGACACTATACTTTAGTATATGCTTGTGGGTACCATCCCCACCAGGGTTTTCCCTTGGCCTGGGTTTTCTCGAAAAAAAAATATGGTGATATGAGTACTGTGTCATTTGCTTATCTTCTTTTCTTTACTGCAATTTTATGGTCAATTTTTAAATGGTTGAAGAATTTAATAAAGTTCTATAATATGGATTCACTCCCCCTCTTAGTATTATCCAATCCTAACATTATTTTCTACCACAAGTTATTCCATTGTCGAGCAGTGCTCTAAACTTTGTATCTTCTCCACTTTTTCAAATCTTTTCAGAGAAGCTATTTTTTCTAAACTTGGAAACACATTCAACTTTGGATAGTCTGTTATTAATAGATTCTCCAATGATATACAGTGTTGTAAACCTTCTAATTTGTCAATATTATAGAGAGCTCACAATTCAAATACTTTCAGAGAAGATAAAGTAGAGAAACTTGGAAGCTTCTCCAAGTTTGGACAGTTTATGACTTTTATTTTCTCCACTGTTGGTGGTAGGGGCTGGACCTTCCTTAAGTGCTTAATATGCCAAAGTGTGAGAGTTAAAATCTAGGAAAAACACACTTCAAAAATTGAAATCATAGACATTTCTATTTTGCACAGATTTACCTTGGACAACGAGGTAAATTGCCCCGCTCCAAATCCAATTTTCTAATTGGGCAATTGCTAGTTTCAAGATTGACCAGTTGTGTAAATGATATTAGTAAAGACTTTACCTTTAAAGAGTCTAATTCTATATGCTCTAAATGATCAAGACTTCCCATAGACTCTGGTAAAGCTTGGATTTTGAAATGTGAACCAATCTTTATAATTCTCAAATTGCTCAATTGACCGATGTCCATTGGGATCCCCCTTAAGTATGTTTTCTCTTAATAAATCTCCCTCAAGGAAGGTTTCTTTGTGATGTGATCAAGCAACTTTATCAACTTGCAACAATTGAGAAATTTAAATACTCAAGCTTTATCATGTTCTCCAGGATGTCTGGTTGTAAGGCAAGCCTTTTACACCAAGTTAAATTAAGATGTTGCAACAACTTCATCTTCTTAAAATAATCTGGAAACCTTCTTAGATTATGGGAATAATTCAAATCTAGGTGTTGAAGGTTTATCAATTTTCTAAAGCAACTAGGCAGCGATGATAACTTTTCACTGTGTTTTAACAGTAGATCCTCCAACAATTCAAGATGGCAATATTCCTCTAGCAGGACCTTCATATTTTTGCACCCATATAGGGACATCTATCTCAAATTCTTGAGATGATCTATGGACTTTGGAAGTCTTCCCAATTTAGAACAACCAGAAATAATCGACACTCTTAACTACATCGGAGCCTGCCACAAATTTTCAATTTGGTTATAAGGAACAAAATAGAACAATAATATATAATTAAGATGACACATTAAAAAAATTGAGAAAATTTAGTTACTCTGAGCCCATCTTTCAACAAGCCTACTAACTGCCTACATTTGAATAATTCTCAAACTCTTAAATTTTCCATTTTCAGTGGGAGATTTCTATCAGCAATTCTAGTACAGCTAAGCCATGCCAAATTTACAAAAAATTTGGCAATGGGTAATTTATCCCTATAATTCCCCTTGAGCACAAATATATTAAATTCAAGAAGGGAAAGTCTTCTTGTATTTAAGAGGAAATTGAGAAATTCATGCACACCATTATTTGTTACATTCAAGATCATTGCTTGAATCTGGAGTTTCTATAATGACCCGCTAGGTTACCTAAGGGAGATTAACCTAAAATATGTTACTAATTTTGTAGAACAAATTTTTTTTAAAGAGTTTACAATTGATAAAGAATACCAAAGTGAAAGATATATAATGTAAGACAATACATACACATAATGTAACTCATTTATAGATTACAAATCCCAAGGGTTCAATGATGTAGAATTACTTATGTTAACTAATCTACTAAAATCAATTAAATAATATAACATCTTCATTTAATGCAAATGATTAACAAGTACATCACATAAATGAAACCTAGATGCAACTAATACCATAAGGTATACATAATGAACCAACATCCACTGCACAAGTTACAGTGTATGTGATAAAACAAAATATAAAGTATAATATGATATCCAAAAATGTCACAACTGATATAATGATACAAGTATACAACATAAGAAGGATAAGAGAAAGTTTCCAACAATGAAGAACAAGAAGATATAACTGCAACAAGGATCTTCCTAGCATAATGTCGCAAACTTTGAATCTTAATGGTAATAAGAATCACTACCACCTAACCGCATGGAACCAAAGGCTCACTTCCACCGTAATGAGGAGATAACAATAGGCCCCACTCAAATAACAAAACCAAAGAAAGAAGGGACAACTAAGAAAGAGGATCCTGATAGCTCTCTAACTCAAGGTGCGATACACATACTGCAAGGTAAAACTCACTAATCCAAAGGCAACCAACACATGTAGGAAACCTAGACTGTGTATAAGAAGGTGTCATCATATATGTCTAACCCTTAAGTCTTGTCCTAGTAGTCTCTCTGGACCCCGACACTTAAGTGACCATATATAGTATCAATGACTCCTCAAATAGAGGAAGTCATTAACTATGCCAGACCCACATCTCGCAAGGCAGAAAGCATCATCTCATCCTCCATCTTAGCCTATACAAGCACTCAAGAATGGGTGAGGTACCTTATCTTATTAATTAATTTTAAACCCCAATTATGTATTATGTTATCACTTGATTAAGAAAACTTACAATAAGCAGGGATAACTTTAAGAAACCCCATCCTAGGAAAAAGTGTAAAATATTGGCGTATCCTACAGTCATTTAGGGTAAAAAATTTCTTGATGAAGGTGATTCTTTTTTCCAAATTAGGAAAATAATATAAAGGCGAAGGCAAATTTTTCCCTGCTGAATGAAAATTCCATAAAACCCTAATGAATAATACATTAATGTGGGGGAAAATATATATTGTATGAGGCAAATTTTTTTCTTTTGAAGTAAAAAATTTATAATATATGAGGTGAATGATTTTCTTTGAAGGGAAAAAAAATATTTGTACTGGCAAATTTTATGTGTCGTTTGAAAATATATTTATTTTATTGGCTAATCTATCATTAATTATGGGAAAAATAAATATTTTATTGGTGATTTTCAAAAGATGGGGCTCGTCAATGCGTCATGTGGGCCAACGCCAACTAAGAACTTGTTTGCAGATTAAACACATTGGTATTGATACGCACAAAAGGTTACATCAACACACAATGTAATAGTAACATCCATCATTTTATAATGTTAAATGTATTATTTAAGACCATTTGATGATCCTAGATCAATGGCTAAATTTTAGTTTTGGCCCAAATTTCTTGAAGGAAATAGAGTTCTCCGGGAAGTCACCAGAATGATGACACGTATCAAATTAATCTGCACCATAACCATTATCTACTAAATGCAACATCATGTAATGACATAATGTATTACACATATGAAGTCTTACATCTGTTTGCGTGGACTATTGATAATGTATCACAATTTCCATTAATAAAAGAAATATTTTATCATTGACACTAAACTTGGCTATTTCTAATTTCACACACTCGTTCATTTAATATGAAAGATTTACAAAATTTTGAAGGAAAAATGAACTAATTTTACACACTCGTTCATTTAATATGAATTATTTACATAATTTTGAAGGACAAATGAATAAATAAGGTTAGAGAAAGAGTTGAGGTCTATTTATAGATGATCTACGCTTATTTCTTCTTCAATTCTCCTTTGGTTTGGGTCTACCTTTGCTAGTGCTTGAAAGATTGCCTCTGGTTTAGGTCTTTACATTGTATAATTTATGATATTCTGGTATTGTTTTTTGAAGATGGACACTCTTAACCATTTGATAAGCACATCTGCAGAGGAACAAAAGGCCTTTTTGGGCCTAGTCTCAAACCAAACCCTTGAATTAGTTTGCAAGAAGTTTGGATCCTTAACAAATGAGCCTATGAGGATGGCGCTGGGCCGTGAATTTTTGGATAATTTTGATAGGTACCGAGTTAACACCAGCATTACATCTGTAACGCCTTGCCAAGGAACCCAAGAGAGATTAACCTAGATATGATACTATGTTTGCTGAATAGTTTTTTTTTAAGTTTACATAAAGAGACATACATTAATGCGGAAGCAAATACCTTTTATACACATGTCATACACTCACATAGATTACAAGATTCAAGGGTTCCATGATGTTGAATTACGTAAAGTAAAACACAACTAACAATATTACAAAAGATTCCATTCGAATAGATATAACAATTACAACTTACAAAACCATAATTACAAACCTCATGGATAACCATGAAACCACCATAAACTCACATCCACTACACATGTCGCAGGGTATGTGGTAATCACTCTAATCTACTTAATATACAATATCCAAATTAGGTATCACATGCGATACTCTAATACAAGATTTATAATAAATGAAGGTAAGTACATAATCAATAATGAAGGAAATACAAAGAGCTCATCTGCAAAGAACCATCAAGCACCTAGTACAAGGACATCAAATCTCAATGGGTAAAGAATCACTACCACCTATCTGTGTAGAACCACAAATGTCCACTCCACCATGCTGATGAGATAACAACAGACCCCACTCGGATATCCAAAACTAATAAGGAAATAACTGCTAAGCAAGGGATCTTGATAGCTCTCTAATCCAGGTGTACTATACATCATGAAAGGTAAGACTCGCTAATCCAGAGGCAACTGACATACGTAGGAAATCTAGACTGTGTAAAGGAAGGTGTCATCATGTATGTCTAACTCTTAAGTTTTGTCCTAGCAATCCCAATAGATTCTGGCACTTAAGTGATCATACATGGCGCCAATGACCTCTCAAACTGACAAGGCCACTAACTATGCCAGATACCCTTCGAGGCGACTAGCATCTTCTCATCCTCCATCCTAGTTTATACTAGCACTCAAGCATGGGTGAGGACACATCTTATTAGTTCATTTTAAGATCTCTCAGTTATACATTTAATTATCACTTATTAAGTAAACTTACAATAAGCAATCCCAGTAATCACTTACGGACATGGAACTTATTGCAAGCCACCCCTACTACACATCTAGGTAACCTACCCTAGGCTCACAAATCCTACATAGATCTAGCATAGGTCAAAACCCAAGTATACCCAATCCAGTATCCATACATAACAGGAACAGGAACAGTCACAAAGAGGTACACAATCAGATAACATTATTGAAAGAGTTTACATGGTCAGTTTAAGGTAATTACATGAAACACACACGCCATATCATAAACAAAAATGCGAAACACCCCCCAGCCTCTGTATATATACTAGGCAATCTAAACCGAGATACCCATAATGTGAAACAAACGCATATGGAAAGAAAATGCCATCTATATTATTCAGAACCCAACCGTAATCCTTACACATTAATTCTAACAATATAATAACAATCTTTCCCTATAAGTGTTAACTATTATAAATCATGGATTAAACTAAATTCAATAACTTATCCAAGATTTAAAGAAACTATAGATTAATCCAGTGACAACTGATTGAACAATCTATGCATATAGGAAAGATCCATATTCAATAACATATAAAACATGTCCTGATAAAGAATATGTTCATTACATCCCATTTAATTAACATATTAAATAAAATCCTTAAATCACCTATTAAATAAATTATTTTAAATAACCACAACAAAATTGTACATATTTAAATTAAATATAAGCTATAAAATCTCAATTAAAAGTTTATATTTACAAATAGATATATATTTCCATTAAACTAAAAATAATTATATATATATA
>MU227429.1:95226-114166 GCA_018584345.1 Thuja plicata
TATATATAGTTGTTTTATTTTTTTTATTTTTTATTTTTTTAAGAGCAAAATATCACTTTAAATAAAAACAGTCATATATATAATAAAATAAAATAAGACAAAGATTTTTATCTACATATGACCCAAAATGGATGCATAGCTTTTACATACAAGATAAAAATCATAAATATAATCGAAAATAGATTCATAGCTTTTACATGCAAGATTTTTTTTGATAAAAAAATCAAACAACATTTACCCCATGTCCCCATGCAGCTGCTTAAGTGCAATTTGTGCTTAAAAATAAGTAGCTGGAGTGTCCCCATGCCATTTTTAAATTAGAGGAAAAGGATAATTTAGAATCTATCCCTACTTTAGTGGAGCAACCACTACTTAAAAATTAAAAATAAGCATTGAAAAAAGGGGGTTAAAATAAGCAGCGGCTGCTTATTGACAAAAATGACACATGGCTCCATAAATCATTTTCCTTTTTTTTATATCTCCTATTTTTCTCAAAAAACTTATCTACAAAATTTATTATTAAGATTTTATTTAACATTCTATTTTTTATGTCTTCTAAATAAATAAGCAGCAAAATTCATTTGCCATGGGGCCACCAGCTCCACAAATTGCTGTTAAAAATGTTGAGCAGCAACAGCTAGCTAAAATAAGCCTAGCAGCCACATGGGGACCTGCCCTTAGAATGTAAGTAATTTAAGCACAAGTATATATAACTAACAAAATGTAAGATAACATTCACTTTAATTACAATAGCAGTAGTATGAAAATAAATCTGCATGCTTATGTAATAGAAAAAAGAGTATTATTCATTTATATATCTATATTCATTTATTTAAATGTATATACATCTACATAGAGATTTTTTTTAACTAAAAAAAGAATAGAATCATTTCTATTGAAATGTAGAAAAGTAACAATAGGTCTTCATCTCTACTATGTTTCTTTAACCAATACTTAAAACATCTCAAATAACATTTCCCATGGTTCTCTTCTAAATAACATGTTTTCAAACATATTCTTTTAAGCATATTTACACTACATCCCTTTTACCTTGAGTATTGAAATCCCTATACTAAGATTTACAAAATCTTTCCTTTTCAAATATAAAACAATGCTTTGCCTTTTTCTAAAGAATATATTACAAGAAGATTCATCCACAAAGGCTTTCACATAAACTATTGCAGACACATTCTTTCTCCTTTTTTTTTAGCTTCATCTTTAACCTTCAGGAGCTCCAAGAAAATCCAAAATCTGTAAAAGAAAGGAAAAAACCAAAAATACCATGGGATGCTCACCTCCCAGCCTAGGTCTTTACAAGACCACCCCTGAGCTAGGAGAACCAAACATAGGTAGGAAACACACAAGAAAAACAGTAAGAGCAAGTTAACAACACAACACAAAAACTCCCATCCTTGGCTTACACATGGGTCTCATATTGACCTTGAAATTGGGGTGAAGTGGACCAAATACCCTATGGGGAGAAAACCCATCCCATAAGTAAAAACATGCCTTCCATGACTTTACAATAGCTCTTCCAACATACTTGGAAAGCCCATACCAAAAGCAAAGAGAACAAGTCTTCACATGGCTTTTCAAAATCACCTTCTCAGCCACTTCCCAAATGTACAACAAAACCCTTATGGCCCCCAAGGCATCAAGCTAAAAAAACAAATCCCTTATGAGCCCCAAAACAAAGAATGAAATGACTACATGGAGCCCATACATCCATGTTTTTTCTCTTTCCTCCCCGAGGAGAGACTCTACACCCATGGGCTGTCCCAACACCTTCACCCCCAAGGCCACTCTTCCCTCCCGAGGGTGAGTGGGCCTTGAGACTCCCGTACACAAAAATATTTCAATACATCACAAAGGAAACACATTACAATAATGAAAGAGAACACAACAACAACAATTTTCTTACAAGTTCAAGAATACTACCAATTGCATATGTTCACACACACCATAAGAAATAATAAAGAGAATTGAGAGAGCCACCAACCATAATCCAAGCTTAAGGAAGAAAATTTGATGAAGAGCTCCCTCTTTTCTAAGTCTCCTTCTACTAGCTTCTCCAAAAACTAGCAATGTCTCTAAGATAGAGAGTGGGTGTTCAAACTCTACAACATGGAGAGTCTCCACTAAAAAGGCCACTAGAAACTCTTGGGGAAAGGGAAGGCTTCTCATTAGTCTCTCTTTTCTAAGCTCCTTACAAGATTTCAAAAATGGACTTTAAAAAGGTAATCCCAAAAGTAATCAAAGTCTAAGCACCTAAAATGGATGGTTGTCTAACCAAGACAAAGCCTTTTCAAAAGTTGATTTTCGTCCATCTTGGAAAACCAACTTTTGGAAGGGCCTAAGACATAATTCTAGGTGGTCCTATGGTTAAAAAAGACCGCAACCCATAGGTATATCATATGAGCTTCCTAAAAATGACCCAAACACACTCCTAGGCACTTTTTTAACCCTCCAAAAGTCCACTTTAAGCATACCCACGAAATTTAATTGAAATAACCACACCTCCAGCCCCCTAACCAAGTAATGCACATGGGGATTTAGTATTGTACTAACCTAGGTAGGTGGACACCCAATCCCCAAGTAGACATGTCATGGCCCTAAGTACATACACAAGTGTCAAGTGACACATAAAAAACACTTACACATCACTAGACACATGGAATATCCACTTGGGCATAAAGCACAAAGAATTAAATATGAAATTAACATTTATGAACTAAATACAATCACACGTTTACGTTTACAAAAATAAGCATGATACAACAAGGTCTTGTCTCTTATTAGACAAAACCTTGGCTCTAACTAAATTCACATATACTTAAGTTTGGTTCCCTGATTTAATACCATGGTCTTATACCTGCAAACTAAATCCAAATATCAGTAGTCCAAGGAGGTATAATATACATCATAAATAAATAAAGATTATTCAAAACCTTTATGAAACAACTAAAAACTCAATTAAACACCTAAGATCATATGCAATTATAACATCATTTAAACATTTAACTTTCATAAAGTAAAATCACATTGCCTTATTACATAATTAAATCTCAATTTCTAATTACTCTCATAACATCAATAATTCATCACATAATCATCCTAATTTTCCAAATCAGATATCTCATAATGAAAAATCCGTAATAGTAACACAATATAGTCCATCATATGCATCATAAAGTGACATGTATCTAACATCCAAAATAATCAATCCACGACAACGTATATAATCCTTAGTGCCTCAAAACATATATCAAATGCTAAGTCTAACATAAGAAGAAATCTGGAAAGCTACGATGGGCTCGGGGTGAGGCCTCACATCCTCCCCCTAGGCATGAACTTCCTCCTAGAATTCATCAAAATATGGCGATGTTGTGCTCTCATCTGCGCTGCGTCCTCTCAAGAAACTAATTTTTGCAAGAAGTTTATGGAATGGATACACATCGCAAGGTTGGCATGATAACTTGCACGAAATGAATGTCTTGTTAGAGTGATAGTGGCATTCTTTAACTATGATGATCCGCTCGTTAGTCATCAAGCACATCTCACAGTTTCCAAAATTGTACTAGTACATACTATAGTTATTAGTATAGTCACCATATTAGTAATTTCCCACACTCATGTATTAATGGGAATGATTTACCTAAAGATATGGAAAATATGGAACAGGGCTATTTATAGACGTTCTTTCTTGCTTCTTTATCAATTTAATTTTTCTTTTGTCTTTCTGCCTCTTCCCTATGGTTTTAAGTTTTTAGATCTGTAGATTCGTAGAATTTCAATTTTATGTATGTAGTTTGAAGATTTAGGTTTTTAGTTTAGGGTATCGAGGCTCTGCAAGTAGAGATAGACACACCAATTAGGTTGAGAACCACAACCATTGATGAGGAGAATCCATTTTTGGAAATGATACTAGACAAAGTTCTCACTTCTGTTTGCGAGGAAGTGGGTGCTTTCATTAACAATGTTGTGTTGATGGTGCTTGACCATAAGTTCATTCGCAATGAGAAGAGATACTGTGTCAGCACATAAATTATGTCTTGCTTCCTGGTGTCTCTTCTCAACCTCAGAGGAGAGAAGGTAGACATGCTTATGCTCTTGAAAAATGTTTTCAAGGAACAATTTCTGGTGGACGACGTCCAAGTCATTGTCTTTGCACAACCGAGATTGGAGATCCCTTGGGCTGATGAAATTGAAAAGCTTATCTAGCAAGGCAGCAATGTGGAAAGGAAACCCTTCCTATTGAACCTTAATGAAAGGTAGCTGACCCGACATCGGAAGTGGGCGTGACTAGGGAGGGACTTCCTGTAGAAGTGGTCTCACCATGACAATGGGGTGGAGATGGACTACACCTGGCTCGACAAATTCGCAAAGATTATCCTCTAAAAATGATTCTTCTTAGATAGGGATGATGAGGAAGACCCTTAGTGTTACTATTCTTGAAATGGAGGGTTTCCACAAATCATTGTATTTTTTTGTTATATGATCAACTAGTTCCCTTGTGGAAATAAATTTTGTAACTATTTTTTAGGGATACTTCCTATTCAGTGATTCATAGCCACACCATTTTGTAATTTGTAGGGGTCGGGCCCCAGGGGTGTGACTATAGTCTAGACTCTATAATTATAAAGTATATTATAATATTAGTGATGTAAATTTTTGAAATAATTAATGAAAATTTTACTCTTCGACTTCGACCAATTAACATTTGATTTAGCTTTCCAGTTTACTCTTAATGAAAGTTAAAAATTTGGTTTACTCTTAAGGAATGATAATAGATTGTCTGGACTCTGGACTCTGTAATTTTTTTTAAATGTATAAATGCAATTACATAATTATTGTAATTTTTCTATCTTCCTCTAGAAATGAGACACGTATCAGTGTGTAAGATAATAGATTGTCTGTCTAATTTTGTTTTATTGTAATTTTGTAAAGAAATATAAAGACTAATAATAATATATTGATAAATAATAAATTATATTCCCATTGCCATATCGATGTGTGATATCATATGAACCAGGGTGAACCCACAATAGTGGGTTACACTTTTTTGGAGGAAGCAATTCCTCACAAAATCCGCACAGTGGGAGGATTTAGCCAGGTACTTTCGATAGAAAGTACCCGATTATTTCGATTGAAACATTCTCAATTTTGATCAAAACTACCTTTTTTGGTTAGTTTTGATCGCAACTAAGTTAGTTTTTATTGAAACTAACCAGTGAATATTTTGGTGGGGTTTTCACCCATACCCACGTTAAACTAAGAAAGTACTTTCTATAGAAATTACTTTATATCGAAACTAAATAGTTTCTATCAAAAGTCCCTGAGTAGAGGTCATTTCCAGAGTTTCATAAAAGTATGAAGTTTTCATGGCTTCGGGGCTCAAACGCAGAGCTCAAATGGAAGAATAAGGAGACTTCCTTTCTCATAGCACAAGTACTCTGAACGATCTTTCTAACGAATATAGATTTGACAATTTTTGAATTAATTAGGCCTATATTTTTTGACGTGCATCGAATGTAGGTTTTTAACCAAATATAAACCTCTGAATTTCACGTTAAATGAAAAATAGTAGAAAAGAGAAAAAAATTGAAAAATAATAGTTCCCTTTGTCTTTGAATATACTCTCTATCAAAAACAAAAAAAATTGAAATTCGATAAATACACAAGTTATAAGCTATGTAGTCAAGGTATGTCAAAATTATGGTTTACTCAACTTCAAAAAATCATAAAATATTAAATAAGCATGATAATTTCATCAAACCATTTGCATGCCCTACATATGGATGTTACAAAACTAAATTTGAAAGAAGCACATTGATATCTATTTTAGAAAAAAAGTTATGCTGTATGAAATCAATGTAACTCTTTGAAAATGACTTTTTCAACATAGCAGTTTTCCTGGGAGAAAAAAAAATAATTCAAGTCAATTTAAAAAAATAAAAATATTTAGAATCTAGATAGAAAATCCTAAAAGACTATATTTTACTTCATCTTTTGATTTTAAATGGTTTAACGACAATATGCATTTGAATCTGAAAGTTTTTTTCAAAATGTAGACTTTAGTGTCCATTCAGGCAAAAAAGTGTAACCCGCTATTGTGGGTTCACCCACCAAATAAATGTAACAATGTTTAATGTATGTGTGTGATTTATTTAAGAGTAATAACTTAACTTTTCCATGTCAATGTGTCATGTGTGCGACTATGGAATTGTAAAATTTTAAAGTGGAATTATCAGTTTGCACTTTATGGGTATTAATAATTAGATATTTATTAGTTTGTATTTTATGGGTAGTAATAATTAGACATTTATCTGTGATTGCAATATTTTAATTAGTTTCTTTTATATTAGACAGTTTCAATATTTAATTTAATTTAAATTTAATATTTTTTTTGCATATGGTGTAACAGTATTTCTCGCGACCGTTGGATGAGCTGAGATCAATGAAGTATGGTGTATTTCAAGCCGAAAGGGAAAAGAACCCCCATTTTTGCAATCTTATTCTAGAATCATGACACGTGTCCACTCACATAATCAATGTTATTCAATAATGACGTGTGAGGTGACTAGGTGACTACATGTGAGGTATTGTACTACTGACAAGTGACAAGCCAAAAGTTAATGGGACCTACGACACATGATAGTGACTGTCAGCGACTGTTGGATGGCACAAATAAATGACGTGCGGTGTATTTTAGGCTGATAGGGAAAAGAAACCCTTATTTTGCAAACCTATTCTGGAATCATGAAACATGTACACTCACACAATTAGTGTCATTCGATGGTGATGTGTGAGGTGACTAGGTGAATATGAATCTACAAGTCTACATATGAGGTATTGTACTACTGACAAGTGACAAGCCAAAAGTAAATGGGACCCGCGACATGTGATAGTAACTTCCAATGACCATTGGATGATAAATGATCAATGACCCAAGGTATATTTTGGGCCTATTTGGGGAATGGTCCCTTATTTTTGCAAATGTCCCCCGCAAACAGGGCACGTGTCATGAATTAACACTCAGCTAAGTTTAATTAAAATCAAAATTGGAGTAAAACAATAGCTTAACATTTAATAAGCAATAAGCTCAATTTCGGGTCTTCGAATGAAGTTGTAAATTTGTAATTTCAAACAATTGACACATGTCCTAGTGACCTCAGATATTTGTCTTCATAAAGAAGCAATAAAAGTTAACATGAGTCACTACTGACGACTCAGTACTCCCGATTGTACAATTTTAACCTAAGTTTTTAAATTTTTAGTTCTTACTAGTATACTGTATTGGAGATTTAGAAAGGGGTTACAGATTCCAGGTTGATGATTGAGAAATGTCATAGAGTCTCTCAACTCTATGCTCACTCACAGTCTGCACAAATTGAATTCTCAGGTAAAATCTTGAACACCTACGTCCTGCCTTTTAAATTTTTCAAATCTAGTCGTTTACTGTTTAGATTGTAGTCATAGAATTAGGGTTGAATTTTCAATCACGCCTATAAATTGTAGTTGTCACCTATGTAGAATTATTTGAATTTTCCTATATGTATATACTAATACCATGGTCCATGATGGGAAAAACAAATACCAAGACTATGATTAAAAGGAAAAGAAAGGAATCAAAGATTATAGACTTCCACAAACTGGTTAAAACACCAGGTTTCACTGCTGAATTCCATGATATTTTTGATCCTTCTATCCATGGAAATAAGGGAATTATAGAAATTAGATTTTCACTTGAAAATAAGTGGAAATATCCAATGAAGGATTCAAAATTTTATCCATTTAACAACATGGCAAAGGCAACAACAAATAAAATTGCAGCATGGGTTGTTGGGTCAGCATGCATGGCGTTACCTCAAGTATTCCCTTGTCCAAAAATTGTCATGCTCTGCGCCGAAACTTATGATGATAATAGAAAAGCAATTGTCAATGAAAATACTCAGGAGTAAATTTTGTCGATAACCAAGACTGAATTTTCTAGTTTGTTGGACCTAGGGTTTGAAGCACAAAACTCAAATGTGCACATTGACCTAGGAAAGCTGGCAGAGAATTATGAAAAAATAGATACAATACAAAAAGATTCATATATGAGAGGAATAACAAGAAGTTCTAGTCTAGATCCAGATCATAAGCCTCCTTATGATTATGATATTTTTGTGCAATGGTATTTCCTTGATAGCATTTTTTGGGGATTGGATAGTAACAAAGAAGTGGGTGCCAATATTCTTGAAATGATTTTTCATATTCATTGTGAAAAAGAACCAATAAAATATATTTTTATTGAGCACATTGTTCATTGCATGCAAGAACAATTACTAATGATTAAAAGAGGTTCATAGAAGACATTTAGGTTCACAACCTTCTTGTGTTATCTTATTTTAGCAAAGCATCGTGCAATATTTCAAACAAACAAGCTTCAAAGTCAGGTCCAAAATCCAATATATGAATGGACACCTGAGATAAGGATGAGTGATAATAGAAGGAACTATAACAATTTTGTAGAATTATTTTTGGCACCAATGTATCACAAAATTACAAGCACTCTAATGCATAGATTGTATGTATCTTGTAGAGCTTGCATTCAACTTGGAAGTGAAATACAATTGGCTGACTAGTACTTCATGGAAGACTAAACTGTGTTAAGGTTTTACGATTCAATGGTAGAACCCTAAAAATTTGCAATACATGTTACAAAGAGGGTATTTTCATTGGAATATGCATGACAGAAGGAGAGCACAATTGTACTCTAATGATCATCAAAAGAAAATGATAGTTCCTTCCTTACCTTTCTCATTTGGAGGGTTCACATTTGAGAGCAGAGGATTCAAAGTGGCACAAGCTTTTTTTTATGAATTTTTTGCTCTGTTGTTTACAGTCACTGACAGTATAATCCACTTGACATAATTGGAACAAAGCTTAGAGCGAATGGGAACTCTGCAAGAAAATGTCAACATGAGAGTATGCCATTGATAGAAAAATTTAAAAATATGGAGTCCTGGGACAAGGTAAAAAAAGAGATGGAGAAATATGTTGCTGAAAATAATATTTCAATACAAGAATTATGATCACAAATTATGGCACTACACAAATAGAAAGGAAAAGTGCAGCACTTGACATCCTACAATTTCTACCAGGAAGTTGCTCAACCATCTACAAAAGCTATTTCAAAACACCTAGTGGTTCAATGTAAAAATGGTAATTGGACTCCAACCAAAATTTTTGATTTTTGGGAAATGAGGAAGAATCTCTGTGAGCCAAAGACCTCTGCAGATCTTTATGAAGTGGATGAGGATGAAATATTTAGTGATTTGTGGAATGAGGAGCATCCAGTTGAAGCATGTAATAATGATGATGATCGTCAAGATAATGAGGATGAGTAGGATTATGTGAATCCCACGTCCACTAATGTATATTCAATTATTAGAGTAGTCGATGTGTTCACAAAAGAAAAATATAACAAAGGGGCAGATATTATAGAAAAAATGGGTTTTCTAGGTTGGGGTGGTCTAGGTCCCATAGGATAAGGGCCTTGGTTTTCACTTGCCACACCCACTCCACCAAAATGTGGTGAGACACCAATCCTTGGAGGTTCATCAGAAAAAGGTACTACTCAGTCTGATACCCTTGCACCTTCATTTGTTCCAGCTTTAAATACAATTCCACCTTTCCCAAGCACTACGATTCAATCTGAATCAAGTGCCACTCCCACTAGTGGGGATGGCATGGATAGAACTAGTGGTCTGAAAAGGACATTAGCACTAGACATGAAATCAGTGGATCCCAGAGATCAAGGCAGTGTAAAGAAGCAAAAGTTTATGACAAGTACAACAATGCCAATGGTGTCTGTGACTGTGACTGTGAGTCCAACAATTGCCACACCTTCAGGAAAAAACCCTCCAAAAAGTCCAAAAACTCCACTTGTAATGGGTCAGGGTGGTACTACTGCTAATCCTCATGGTGAAATTATTAGAACTACAGGTAGAAGCTCATACACCACTGCAAGTTCTATTTCACCTTTCAAATATTTAGTTGTGTCAAAAAAACTTGATTTTTGTTTCAATGATTTTGTAACTAACTTTGAACAAACAAAAAATAGGAATAAACAAAATACTAAGACATTGAAGAGGGATGCATTTGTTGCAGCTCGTGATGCAGAACCTACATCGAATAGGTTATATCCCACATGTGACCCAAACAAATAAATGATGGAGTTCATGGTTTTTATGCCCCTAGCTAGAGATAATAATCCACCAAAGAGTCAGTTAGATCCATCTGAATTTCACATTAGCACCCTCCAAATGGATTTATCAAAAATTAAAAATGTGGACAAGATAAATGTGTCAAAAATGACCAACCAAGTGGTCTACGGTTCAGTGATGAAGTTGAATAGAGAGAAAGGAAAGCTTCTGGGAAGAATAGAAAAGTTACAGGTAGACCTAGAAAATCAAAAGGCAAAGGAGAAAGCAGCAGATAACAGGTGCAAAGAGTTACAACAAAGGATAAAAAATTCTTCCTCCAAAGAAGCAATTGCATAGCAAGAACATATAGAAGTAGAACTGATAATTCTGAGGGAAAATTTGGAAGAGAGCAATAAAAAAGTTAAGGATGAAAAAGCCTCTTCAGTATGTTTATACAAAAGCATGGAGAATAAAACACATGTAAAAAATAACTAAAATAAGGAATTGGAGAATGAGAGGGTAAAATCAAAACAGTGGGAAGAGAAAACAGAGGAAATAAGAAAACAAAGTGAACACCAGTTGTCAGAATTGAGAGAAGAGATAAAGAAGGCAAATAATACAATTAAAACTTATGAAAATAACTTGAATGACAAAGTAAAAAATATAGTCAAGAAAATAAAACAAGACATTTGTGGAAAATAAAGGTAAGTGGTGAGACTTTGTGTGATTGGTTTGAATTGAATGAAAGTCTTAGAGATGTTTTTGGGAAGCTCAAAGAGTGCGTTGAGAAGAACAACAATCTTTCTCAGAGATAGAATATTGAAAAATAGATTTTGCAACAAATCAACACAACCAATGAGAGATATTTGGAAAGTAAGGGAATTAATGACCGTGTTAGTGCAACAATAAAGGCAATAGCTGTCTTTCAAAAATGTTTGAAACTAAGGGAAGGAGAGGAAATTATGGCCTTATATGGTAGAAAGCTCACCAAGATGCACCAAAAATAACCAAAATGATAAGTCTTGGTTTTCCCAATCCTGGTCTTGGTCCTAGTAACTCATCAAGAAATTTGTTTGAAGAGAAGCTTACAAAAAAGGTTGGAGGACACAATGACGTCTGATTTAGGCAAGCTTCCTCAGGACACAACTCATGAAGGCATTGAAAATTGCATCAAACCATTGAAAATTTTGAATTTAGTATTGGATGGATCATTGCTTTCAAGTCACTCCTCCAATTATGGATGGCTGGCAAAGTTGCAGGTCGTTTACTATAACTTGAAAAATTTTGAACTTCCAAACGATGCAGAATCGAGCATACTAAAAAAAATGGCAGAATCATCTCATCAATCATAGTATGTGAAATTAATTTCAATCATATCTATATTTTATTTCTAATGGCTTGAATTGAGTTTAATTTTTGAACTTTTTTTTTTTAACAGGATTAATGTAGTAGATTAGATGTTATTGCTAATTTACTAAACCGACATGTCAAATGTAGAAATGTACAATTGCAGAGATGTTGTACTTGTCTTACTAATTTTGATTATGAGACTTCACATTAGGAAAATTGACCTAAAGTTGTTTTTGTTTCTATAAAAGGGAATTCAGGTTCATTTGCTAAGGGTAATGAAATTGAAATTGTGTACTTACTACTATTAATGAATGAATTGTTACATTGTATCATATTTGTATATAAATTAATGAGAATCTCTATGAATTCTATCATATGAATTGCTATATTTTCAAAAAAATAATGAAAATTTTCAAGAATTGTACCATTTGAGCTGAATAATACAAATGAAAACCATTATTAATTGTAGAATTGGTGACATTATCAACCACATTCATGTTTTTGACATTGGAATATGCTATTATACATGATTGATAATGAGATATAGATAGTGGCAGTAGAGTTTAGACTACAAAAATAAGTTTAAGAAATACCTAGGACCTACTACTTCAAAAATGATTCAAGTTGCCACATCATCTCATTATCAGAATCCTCAGATTCATCGCCATCAACATCATAGTTTCCTTCGTTCTTTGCTATCTTCACTCTGCATACCTTCACTTAATTGAAGTTCAACACTACCAGTACCAGTACATGATTCACTGGCATCATTGTCTCTGGCACTCCCACTTTTATTTGAAATGTTACCCAACCCTCTTCTTTGACATTTCTTCCTCCATAATTTAAGAGCCCTATTGTAAGGAAAAGTATTGACATCATAACTGGATGTATAGAGCCTCAAGCAATTTTGAAAATTCTTGTCTAATTTGTTTCTTAGCTTTGACTTTAGGAACCCCAAAGAAATAAAAAATATTTCATCCTCCACTGACCCCAATATCATGGTTAGACATAAATCAACAAGCTTGAAAATTTCTGATATTGAATCAATCAACATCTCGCTCTGAGCTAGATTTTTCCAAAGCCTTGTTACCGATCCATCTTCATGGGGGTTCCGCATAATATTATATTGTTTTCTCATTGTCTACAAAAAAAACACTAATTTCTCTCTCAAATGAGATTCATCTAAAATTCCATTTAGAGTTACTCAATTGAACTCTTGGGTTTTGCAAAAATGATCTATCAACGTTAGCAGCTTGGTTCACAAATCTTTTGAATTATTGATACTCCAATATCAAGGAAACACAATAGCCACGTATTCAAGTGGTTTGACTGGAGGGAATTTTCCTCTAATCTGTGAGGAAAGATCATAGGCAATGTGCTTCATAGAAGAAATTATAGACTCAACAATATTGGTAAAGTCTTCCTTTTTAACACTTGATAGTTTCTTCCTAGGATTCTTTCCTGGTTCCTCAAACTCGACCCTGGAAAATTAGTGCATTGGTATCTCAACTTCATGTACTTCTGTACATAACTCCCCATTTGCACTGATCTTTAAAAGGTTATCAGGAATGTCCAAATTTGTGATTTTGAGCCAGCTGGAAAATTTTACATCATCACATGATTGATAGAGATTATTGAGCATCATGAATGTCAATTTATGCAGTGCAACATATTATGCAATATGCATAGCTCTTTGTTGGGCCTTGTTCATTATATTTCTCATTTCCTCTAGCATGGGGAGAAGACCTACTAACATTAAGAATGTCTCTACATTATTTAACCTTCGCAGTAGCTCAGGAAATTCTGGTTGCCTTGATTCTTCACGACTTGAGTTCAATAGACCAAGCAACAATTTATATTCTGAAAAAACTCGATGCACTAGTTCATCCAAAGAGATCCATCTTGAATCATTATCCTTAAGAAGTTTGTTCCCATCGATTAGTCCTTCAGCAAAGTGTTGAGATTCTATGAATCATTTTGGACTTCAATAGAAGTATTGGTAGATCTCTTTGATTAAAACTTTAATTTTTTTTGTACTGGAGCATGTTTGCTGACAACTCCAAAAGCTAGATTCATTTTGTGGGTCATGCAATGAATGGAAGTAATGTAGGGTACACAAGAAGTTTGTATCTTTGTGCAAAGACCACCCCTATGGCCTTGCATTACTGAAGCTCCATCAGCTCCAACACACACCAACTTTTTGGCAATCGTCATGTCATCTATACCTCCATATTCAATTAGCAAACTCTTTACTAGTTCAAATAAATTTTCCACTGTCGCATTATCCTTCATTTTAGCAACAGTTAGTAGATGAGGTTGGTGGAGAAAATTGTGTACAGTATAAACATGCATGCATACCCAAGAAGTATTATCTACTAGTGTAACCTCATCTAAAGACAATGCAATAAAGTTTGACCCTTCAATTTTTGCCTTTAGATCCTCTTTGTCAACCTCAGCAAGACAAATTTCCCATTCTCATCCACTATTTATTGACCAGTGACTGTTATGATAGTTACAAACTTTCAGAAAGTGTAATAAAGCACTCAATGGTGGGTAGTATGTCATAGGACACCCTTTGCTCAAAATATAAATAACAACACTTAACTGAAAAACTTTTTCCATTTTTTTACTTCCATTGCTCTTCCAAGAAAAGCTTCAATAGAGCCTTTAACTTCAGTAGGATTCATCTGTATATTCTACTGAAATTCAAATAATTTTGCATTCCTAACATGTTGAGATTACTCCTTTGTTTTCCATCTTATCACTAATTTTTCAACTCCATCTATGGTTTTCTTTTCATAAACTTTACCCATATGCTTCTCTATGGTGTTAATTTTTAGTTGCAACCTCTTTTCCTTCTTATTTATCTTGGTGCAAATGTTACATCTGCATTCTACCAGAGGCTCACCTTCAATTGGATTGTCCACTGGTTCAATGAATGGATACTTTGATACCCATTCTATTTGAAAATTCCTTGATAGATCCCACATCTGATTTTTTTTTATTCTCTATCCTTTTTTGAATTGTATTTTATTTTCTTCTTCCCCACACCATCATCATCTCTGGCATTCTCAACCTCATCCAAGTTGATTATATCATTATGGCTACTCTGGGTATTTACCTGAAAATATTCTTCAAGCTCATCGTGATTTCAAATATCAAGTTCACTAACTTCTTCAATATGTCATGTAGGATCAAGTTGTGAATCTTGTAAATCTAATTGTGATGAAGTAGCTTCCCTATTTTGGCCAGAAACATTTCCAACACCAAAGTATGATGATAAGGTTCTGCATTTTTTTGGCCTGAGTGGCCTCTCTTGGCTTTCCTCACATGTAGGAGCCTTACCCTTATTATTGTTTGACATCTCCAATGAAATAAATGCTGCCAATTTTTTTTTAAACTTATTGAATAAGTTACAATAGACTATAATATATAAAAATATGATTCATTGGACGTAAAAACATGTCTACGGTCTCCCTGGTGACCATAGCTGAAAGCACTGACCAGTGACCACTAACAGGTCCCCACTAAATAAGAATGAACTCAAAATTGCAGAGTCACAGACAGATAGAGGTGAAACCTTAGGTGAAATCAAGAATTAGAATAATAGTCACTTACCTTTGCCTCAATTGCAGTCACCAATGCACTCAATAGTCTGAAACATTGTTATCGATCAAATAGAGATATCAGAGATTCAAAACCAACTGAACCAAATGGTGTACAATAAACTTGATCTATGAATGTATTTATACCTATCCTTTTTGGAAAATTCAGCGGCAGGAATGAGGTATACAAATATTCATCAAAGCCCGCATAATTAGAAAATGTCTAATATTATTTTTGAGGCAATTATGGGTCGCCCAATAACTTTCTACGTTTAATAAAGTTGGCAAAAATACGTCAGTTTGAGACATGTGTCCGCCAAATGACACGAAAATTTGGGGCCTCCTATAAATATATATGTATAAATCCATTAGCCAATACAGGCCTTCGATTTGGGGCCACTTTGAAATTATAGCCAAATTTTTAAAATTTACCGTGTCCAAAAAATAGATTTGATTGGCGATATTGTAGAAGAAATGGAGAAAAATAAATAAACAAAGGGGCGATGGGCCTGGGCATTCTACCCAATATTTATAAAGTTTGGGAGATTGGCAAAACCCAATAGACACAATATCTTCATAGAATTCCCGATAGCCGACGAGCGACATTCACCAAATGGTGAATAATCACCATTAAAATTATAGCTAACAATAAGCGATCATGGCTACCACTTGTGGGCCCCAACACTTATTGCAAGCCACCCCCTACTACACAGCTAGATAACCTATCCTAATGCTCCAACCAAAGAACCAAAATAATGAAAAATCCAAAACCATGAGGACTTATCATAAATCATAATTTAAGATAATCACCAAGGAAAATATTGGAGCATAACAAATAACATATCATCCTATACAAAGATCTAGACTGTCCATCCCATACTGGACATACCAATAACCAATGACAATACTCATATTACATCACAAGATCAATGATGATAAAAATATCAATAGAAATTATCTCCAAATATTGAGTAACATAATCTACAAGATAATTATTCAGAATACTAAACCACCATAACAGTAGAAACAAGATGACCAAGTTAATTAGGACTCAACACAAAAGTGGTCGTCACCTTTTCGTGGTTAAATAACATAATAATCAGAGACTCAGAGAACACACAACATAAACAATAGATGTACCCAAGACAACACATGAACCAATCATGGCATAAATAGGTTATGAACTTTCCACAATATGAAACCCAAAGAGAAAAAGGCATAAAATCGTAAGATAGTACAAGTCCAAAGATAAAATCCACCTAGGGTAAAAACATACCCACACTGACACTTAACAAAACCAAGATCACATGAAAGAAGGCCTGCATACATTTGACATATTATTTAACTCCATTTATATAACATCATTATATTTATTAAAACACTCTTAAGTCATAAATGAGTTAGTTAATAACATAAAGTACGCGCATGGAACATATATGGTGTTTTAGTGAATCTCTATGATCTTTAAAATTAAATTATAAATTGATTAGATCAGTCACATTAATTATTTAATAATTTTCAAATTTATTAATTATTTAATTAATAATAATTATTACCAATTTCAACTTTATAACAGTGAGTTTTGTGTATTTCCTCTATGTAGATCAGTCGGTATTTTGAATGGTATAATCTCATATGTAATGATAAAGATCTTCAACTTATATAAATGGAAAGATAATTTAATTTCACATATTTTTAATTTTTTCTAGTCCTAAAGATAAGGTAATTTAAATGGTGTAAAAAATAAGTCTCTGTAACAGCCATGTTTGGGAATGAAGGTTACTAGTTTGGTAAAAAGATTGTAACTTTGTTTTGAACTGTTGGATCGTCCTAAAAATAAGGGAACAAATTGATAATAGTGTTAATTAAAATCCTACTAATGTTATTTTCCTAATTATGTAATTTGAAATATTTATGGATGACTGTTTGTCAGGCTCTGATTAAAAAATCAAGCTCAAATAGGCCTAATTTCACTATAACAACCAATATTTGACCCTTTCTGTACAAAGGAACCCTATTTAATTTTGATATATGTTAAATAAAACCTAAATGGGTATCTTAAAGTGTATTTATATTTTTAAGGTGACATTTAAAATAAAAATTATTCCCCACCCTGACTCTTCACAACCCTAGTAAAAAAATGTATGTTTTCAAACCCATATCCTTGCACACAGGTATCTATAATACACATAGCTCATAATAAAGGATTCCTCCATAAAATTTAAACTTATGCAACTAAATTTGTACAATTTTGTAACACCTTAATGGATATACAACACAATGTATCCTTTTTAATTTATTCTCTCCTAGAGTTTCCATACAAATTCACACAGAATACCAGACATGTCATAAACATTGATGAACTATAACTGATTGAATGTTTGAAGATGAAAAAGTTGATGATCACCGAGTTGCAAAAATTAAATGCAAGACATTAAATTAGTTAATGTATTGTATTTTCATTGATGTCAACTTAATATGGCATGATAGTTTTTTTTGTCGTTAATCATACACACTGAGCGATAGTAAACCCCAATGGATAGTGAACCCCGAGCACAATGTTTCACAGTGTTAACCAACGGACAGTGTTACCTGAGCAAGTGATACTAGAGAAAGCATTACCAAGCTAACAACAGTTGTCAATGAACAAAAATGAAGTTGATGCCCGAGATATCTGCAGTAGTCACCGAGCAAAATTGAAGTGTTGATCGATGAGAACTGAAGCTAGGAAAATGACAAAACACTTAGCTCTTAGGAGTTATATTTAGAGTTAACTGATTGTTTTCTTTATTTCTATCGATCAGTTAAAAGATAAAGATAAGATGAAGATTTAAAGCATGTTTTATTCTAGAAAACAAGCAGAGATTTATGGAATAAAACTAAAGTAAGCATGGAAAGCTTTACGGATAAAGAAGTGATCAACAAAGAAAACAAGAAAGAAAGAAGAATGGTGAAATCATGTCTATATAAAGAGACAAGAAATTCATTATGAAAGAGTGGAATGTTGAGTATAATTCTGGTGAAGATAGAAGTCTTCATGCAGATATGATCATACAGGCTGAAGGATAGAGCCAAGAATTCTGCAAACACCGAGCAATAGAGAAGCAACAACATTCACTGAGCAGAAAGAAGTGGAGCAAAGGAATTGAAGATAACATTGATCAGAAGATGTATTATGGACTTACAATAGATCTAAATATCTACAAGATTAAGTTGTATTTATGAACATATCATATATTGTTTCAGTTTAACCATTGATTCAGAAAGTCTCTTAACCGAGTGGGATTTAAAAGGTTTTCATATTGACATCATAGTGAATGCTAGGTCAAGTGATAAACTATTAGTTTTAAATCCTCTAACAAGGTTGCACTTAATAGTGTGTTTGTAACCTTTAACAGGGTTGGCTCTTCACTGAGCTCACTTAGAAAAGTGAAAAATTTGGGTTACCAGTCCCAAGTGGTTTTTCCCTTAACAGGGTTTCCACGTTAAAAATCCATGTGTCAAATGTGTATATGGTTCATTGCTTTGATGTTTTTCTTTACACATTGCTAAAAAAAGATTGATCAATAAACACTAAGTTATTTACTAATATTTGGTAAAGGTTAAGAAAAGATAAACTACTATTCTGTAAAGCTTATGAAAAGGATAAATAGTATATTCTCTGAGAAGTATATATATGTTAGATTCACACAAGGAATACATCTTGTAGGACTAAAGATAACTAGAGGTTTATATATGTGGTATAAGTTTTGATTGGATTATTGGATTAATTTTTGAGGCCACTGATTCACCCCC
>MU227429.1:128737-142009 GCA_018584345.1 Thuja plicata
TTATAGTATTCAAAAGTATTAAACTTTTCTTTGTCACTGGTCATATGGTGAGTGCAGCCACTATCTATAATCCAGATATCATTTTTACTAATCTTAGATATGAGTGCAGTTTCTTCATACCTTTCATATTCATCTGAATCATCCTTCATAGCTATAAACACTATCTCAACATCATCATCTGGTTCAGTGTTAGTATCTTCATCTTTGCAAGCAGCTAGATAGCTAGCCTTCTTTCCTTTGTCCTTGTAATCTCGGGTATCACTTCTTTCTGATCGTTGGTAACCTCTGTAATCTTTTCTATCACCTCTATCAAACTTCTTCTCAAAAGATTTGTTATCACTTCTGTCATCTTTTCTTTTGAGACATCTTGCAGCAAAGTGTCCAATCTCTTTACAATCAAAACATACAAGTGGTAACTTGCCTTTTTATTTACCTTTGTCTCTTAGCATTCTTCTTTCCATGAGTGCTTCAATTTCATCTAGATCTTCTTCTTCACTTTCTCTTTCACTGTCTCTTCTAGATGAGTGTCTCTAACTAGATTTGCTTATTCTCACAGAAGACTTGAATGCAGCCTCTAAGCTTGGTAAGACACTATTATCAAAGTTATTCATCTCAAATGAAATTAGTCTACCAATTAGGCTATCAAGAGTGACTATATTATTTTCTACTACTCTCATTTCTTGGATAGCAGAGACTCTAATAGCATATATAGGAAATAGGGTTCTTAAGATTTTACTTACCACAGTCTCCTCTTCAAGTGTACCTCCAACACCTCGTATAGCATTGACTACTTCCTTTATTCTTATGTTGTACTGTGTGATTTTTTCACCTTCTTTCATTCTAAGATCATCAAAATTTCCTCTAAGGCTTTTTGTCTTGGCTCTCAAAACATTTGCATCACCTCCATGTACAAGTTTCAACTTGTCCCACATTGTCTTTGCATTTTTGCAATCTTTGACATCCTCAAATTTAGCATCAGAGAGTGAGGCTGAAAGCTCTATAACCATGCAGTTATGTTCATGCTTTACTCTTAATTGATCCACTGTCAATGGTCCTGTAGGAAACACATATTCAGTTTCTAAGTATTGAGTAATATCATTTCCAATACCTGATAAGTGAAGCTTTATCCTACTTTTCCATGAAACAAAGTTGTCCTTGTTCAACTTGGGCACATCTCGTCTATTCATCTTGTGATCTTTCACTTAGGTCTTGAAACCTTCCTCCTAAGCACGCAAGCTCTGATACTTATTGTTAGTAATAACTGAGAGGGTGGGTGAATCAGTGGCCTTAGAAATTTATCCAATTTAAACTTTAATCCACCAATCAATACTTCTTTAATTATTAAGTCCGTACAAGATGTATGCCTTTGAAATACTTGAAATAAATAACTATCTGTCGGTTTACCTTGTCTATCCTTATTCTCCTTGATAACTAATAAGTAGTAAACTATATTTACCGATACTCCATAAATATGTAGAGTATACCAGTCAATCCATAAATGCATATGCAAAATTTAAAACAATAAAGTAATAAACCATACACATATAACACAAGGATTTTAACGTGGAAACCCTGTTAAGGGAAAAACCACTGGGACCGGTACCCTAAATTTTCACTCTTGTGAAGTGAGCCCTGTTAGGATCCAACCCTATTAAAGGTTACAAACACACTATTAAGTGTGACCTTGTTAGAGGATTTTCAATACATAGGTTGTCACTAAGTATCTGGCATCTACGCTACCATCCTTGAATCAGTCTCATGACTGTCAATAGGCTTTATGCAAATCTTACTACCATCCTTGAATCAGCCTCCTTCTTAGACTGTCAATAGGCTTTAGGTAAGACCGGTGCTACTATCATGAGTCAACCTTCTGGTAATCTATTAGGATATACCTCAGTTACAAAAGACTGTTAAGTCCTGCTCTATTAAGAGACTTAATGCTTCAATGGTTAAACTGAAACAAAATGACATGTTTCTAATGCAACTAAATTGCAGATTTTCAGATCTATTTACTTACAATATCTTTTTGATCAATGTATCAATACAATTCCTTTGTACTTAACTCTCTCTACTCTATGATGTTGTGCATTTTTTTTCGTCGGCATTTGTAGAATTCTTTAGCTCTCCCTCAGCTTGATTGATCAGGACTGCATGAAGTTCATCCTTCATCAGTTTCTCTTCAGCATATTCTTTTAGTTCACTCCCCCATGTATCTGATTGCCTTCTCATCCACACTTAAAGTGAATTATGTTTGTCTCTTATATAGACATGATTTTCCTTAATTCTTGGTTCTTGATTCTTGATTCTTGGCATGAAAAACAATCCAGTCAAATTGATTTATGGCTTTAACTCCTGATTTATCTCATAGTTATCTTCTTGCCAAATATAAAAATCACTTACTTAACTGTGGTTGAATAAAAAAATTAAAACAACCAGTTAAGCCTATCTTTTAGCTCTTCTAGCTAGATATTTTTTCATTTTCTCATCTCTCTGTTCTGTTGGTCAATTCTGTAGTTTGTCGCCGGTGACAACTACCTATTCCATCGGTGTAACTTCAGTTAGCTTTGGGATCTCCATATGTCGGGCATCATTGGATCTTTCTCGTTGGGAAACACTATTTTTAGCTTATCGGGCATCCTTTAATTCTTCTTCATTGGTCAATACTGTCTTCTGCTCTTCAGGCATCACTATGACTTTATCTATGTCTTTACCGATGGTGTGCACTCCACTGGTGTAGTATGTCACTTAGTGAATACTTGACTTTTATGCATTGTTGAAAACATAACCTTTATTCCATTGATTCTCTAAAGTCTTTGGCATGACCATACAAATTATATCAAGTTGACATCAATGACAATACAAATCATTAACTAATTTAATGTCTTGCATCATCTTCAACTTAATATAGTCAACCATTTAATCAGTTACATGTCATCAGTTGATACCTGCAAAATGAAGTTCTAAACATTCTTCCACATCTAGATTAGTTTTATTCAATGGAACTAGAGAGAAGCTTAAACAGAGAATAAGAAAAATCAGGTAGATATAATTCCTATAGCGAAAATCCTCCACTTACTCCTTACCTAGTAAAGACAATTTTTGATCGATAGAATAAAAAAGAGAGATTTTGGTTTATACGATATCAACATTATATAGAAAAAATAGCATCAAAGCATCATTAACTTTTTAACTCCTATGCTGATTTATACTTAGAATCCCTTAATAAATGTTTGTCCAAATTTTCTTTATCTTTCACTTAGGCCATAGAAAAGGCTTGTTGAGACATCGACACCCTCTTTAATATTAAAAGAAAATTTATTTAGAAGATGGTCAGTTTTAGTTCTGAAGCCATAGTTCAAAATTAATTGACGAAAGGTTATGAAAGAGATATGACAAAAATGGTTTTCCAATATTATTAGTATAGCTAAGCATGTGTGTGTGTGTGTGTGTGTTTATGAAATTATATCTACCTCTATATATTTATCTGGGATACAAAGTAATCATTAATAAATTATTTATTGATTAATGCAGTTTTCCAAACCTTAGTAACACCTAGAGCTATGTACATTATTAAGATGGTCATCGGATATATGATTATTTATCCCTTAATACCTTATCTAGCTGAGATGGAAACATGCAAAGATTCAATCCTTGAAATCAAAATCAGAGTCTGTGAGGGAAAGAAGGACATCAAATTCAAACTAAAGCATAGAAATGCAAAGATTTGATTAATTCATATTGATAATATTCTTTGAGGATTCGGGCTCTAGTTAAGGTTACAGAAGGTAAAGTACAACATAGGCAGCCAAAATAACACTTAACTTCTAGAATCTAGATAGATAAAAATGATATTTCTTCATGCTTTCAATATTCCTCACCGCCCACTCAAGATGCAACTTCAATAGGAGATTCTATTCTCTGTCTTTTATTTCTATGATGATCTCCTTCTTCCAGCCATACCTCAATCAGTCCTCAGAATCAGAATTGTCAAAGCATATCCTATCTATTTCCCCTACATCATCATTGTGCCAATAAGAGTAGAACCAGTTTCTCTCATTAGGAATCCTCAGGTGCATAAAGGCCATTAAGAAGTCCAGATTTCTCTTAATATTTGGTTCTCTGGAAAGAAAGGCATTGAAATCTTCAACAATCATGATGGGATAGGTGGGTGTTGGTCTACCATTGATTGTTGGCAGATCATAGAACCTAGGCATAGTGATCGTATAGTCTACTTTTATGTTCTGAATAACTTTATCAATGTTTCCTAAATATTTTCTTTTAAAAATCTGTGAGCATAGTCTTCCAATGTCCTCTTAACTAGAGTCAACATAAATGGCTGAGGCAATGAACATAGCCAGAATTTCCATATTGACCCTATATATGTCTATGTTTGAAAGGAATTAATGGCCTAATATTCTATATACTGCCTTGAGAACAATGGATTGAGAGTTTAATAAGACTTATTTGAGATGTCTAATTGTAATTTCCCCATCGAAGGCCATCTGAGTATTGGAGCTCATTAACTTGATTGGGGTTGTCATAATGCTTTAGACTTAGATAGCATAAGATATGCTTTTGACGAATCAATAGGAGGCTTAATAAATAGCAAGGTTAACTCAATCAGGAGATGAAACATTACCTCCCAATGCAAATTGCCCTATACCAATTATACACATGGGAATTTTCAAGGAAGTGAGCGGGAATAGGGGGAGATGGAATGACATCATTTTCCAAAGGTAGCGGCTTAAAATGTTGGATTGGGTATGTACTTCTTCCCTGAGTGTTATAAGTGTGGTTTGGGGAAGCTTATCCTAACGAGATATGGGATATAGGATAGGGAAGGGTTGTTAATAATCCTTTACCCAAACGACCTCGACTAAAGAATTACCTAGTAGGCTAAGAGGATTCTTAGATGAGTCATACTTCTAAATCTAAAGTCCAGATTAAATAGTTTCGCTCCTTTACTTTAATTGTGGTATGTATATTTAGATACTCCTTTAATCATGACAAATCTAGTTTTGAGTTTTTCTTTCATAGATCCATGATAGGTATGTTTCGATGAATTTCAATGTTTTCATATTAATGTGTATGTATTTCTATATATGATATGTGTTTATATATATTTATTACTACAGTGAGAAATATTGTAAGCGAACATAAGATGGTGAGGTTATAGTGCCTATTCTTAGCATATATATTTGTATTTAAGTGTTCTATGCGAAGTCTAATGTGTATGTAATTTTATATATGAATAAATGTCTAAACATATATATATATATATATATATATATATATATATATATATATATGAATGTATATATACAAACATATCCATATTTAAATGTATATATAAACATATATATATTTATATTATATATGTGTGTGTGTATAGATACCATCAGGTATCCACTAGCTAGGAGATTATAAAGTTTATAACTATCAAGATATTCTAATCATATTATATAGATATAATATACTCATTAATTAAATAAAGATATAGATTTATATATATTTTATATATCATAAAGACTATACCTCTCTATTTTTACCTATATATCTAGCAGTCAAAAGTTTTACTATAAGTATTTAAGCTATTAAAACAAGAGAACCAATTCTCCATATTTGAGTTGAAACATATATACATAGATGAAAATCCTTTAGGATCTAAATGATGGAATTAGCTCTATATAGTGAGGGTACTAACAATATCTACCTTCTGCAACCCTACTTAGAGAGAGTTAGGTCAATATTCTCTTGTTGGGTTTTGAGAAAAACCAAATAATATTTCGTACAGGTACTCACTAAAATATAAAGAAATAAATCTTTCTTTAAGAAAAGCCAACCAAGGCTATGGGATTTCACTCCCTAAATTACACAGATTTAATAGTTGGGTGAAATGAGGTTTAGCCTGTGTTATAATTTATTATTTTCTTTCTTTCTTTTTAACTAAATAATTAATTCTCCACAAAACTCAAATTTTAATTAGAATTAAAAATCAATTTTTTATTATTATTATTTAAATGCAATTACATTGCATATTTTTATTTTTAATCAGGAATAATATTTGTAGCATATTAATAACATGCAAATTGATAAATGGCAGCCATTTTTGAAATGCCTTCTATGCACCCTTCTCCCCGCGCGTCTTCCTATCTCCTACGTGCCCTTCTAATGCTGTAGTGAAGGGTTTGGCACAGGACAGGGCCTTTGAGCGCCTTTTTGGACTGCTTTTGGTGAAGACCCCTTTGGCATCGCCTTCCTCTGGTTCGATGCTTGATGTTGTGGTGGAGTGGATTGTCATTGCTGAGTCTGGGGTGTGTGCTAGGGTTGGCACCTCCTCTTTGGGGGTTGTCGGTCTTGCTGCTAAGGCTTCTACGGGTTTGGTAGGATCTTATGTTGATGTTGTCTTCAAGATGGCTATGGCTAGGAAGGGACGTAGAGTTTCCACTTATAATGGGGCTTCCACTGCCCTGATTCCTATATGTGGGTCTTTATCTGTTAAGCTCTCCTCTATTGCTTATAAGGATCTAATGAACAATAATGAAATATTCAAATCTCAAGGACTGATTTTTTAGTTGCATGGCTTTTGGCCTATCCTTCCTCAACTGCATGACTGGGTTTCATGAAGATGGGAACCAAAGTTATCAGGTATCGTTAACATTTACCCGATGGCTAAAGGTTTTTTTATTGTAAAGTTTTATGATTTGAAGGATAGAGCTACAATCCTATGTGATTACTTCTTTTGTTGGGAGGTTGAAAAATTTTTTCTTATGGTTAAGCTGTGGCACATTGATTTCATTCCCTCCATAGAAGTCTTCAGTACTAGATCCCTATTTGGGTTAGGCTCCCCAATCTGCCTCTTCATCTATGGCATGACTCTATCTTAGAGGAAGTAGGTGGGGCTTTGGGGGAGTTTTTGATGATTGATAAGTCTGATAACATGTATCACTCGACTTATGCACGCATCCTAGTTGAAATTTATTCCTTGAAGGACCTTCCAGCTAATATTATAATTGAATCATCCTTGGGATCTTGGATCCAACAGTTTGACTTTGAGGGTATTCCTTTCAGATGCTGAAAATTGTTTTAAGACAAGTCATAATTCTTCTCAATGTGACTTTATTACCAAAAATAAGAAATCTTCTCCCTCTTGGTGGAAGGGTGCTTCTAATCAACACTACATCGTCTTCAAACACTCCCCCCACTCTGAGAAGGAGGTTGCTCCTAATATTGTCAATCATTTGAATGTTGTTGCAAAGGCTGGTTTTGCTCCTAATATTGCTCCTGATAGGTCTATTGGGGCTATTGGATTTGATCCTTGCCTAGTTGCTGGACCTGAACCTATTCTTTCATCAGTTGATGTTTCCAGTATCATTGCAGATGTTTCATAATTGGTTTTTGGCTCTTTTGGAACTGATGGTATTTTAATGGATGCTGGTGCAGGATCTCATGTTGGCACTGTGCTAGCTATTTCTAAGGGAATTTCAACCCCACTTTTGGGTGTTGGACCTCTAGCACTAGATTCTTTGTGTTGGCAAGATATGGTTGTTGGCGTGGAAGATGGCTGGATTACAGTTAAAGGCAAACTTTCTAAGAAATACTCACTGTCTTTTGACATGACCTTGTAATCCCATAAGAAGGGGATAAAATGATAGTTCTCTCTTTTTTGTGGTTATCCAAAGATTTATTTTTTTAGCAGGTTGGGTGTTTCTCTAGCTAAGTTCTTTTGTATAATTTTTGGGGATGGCGGCCTTTTGTGTTGGCTAGTCTGTTGTAGCTAGTGTACTTTGTACATGGTTTCAGGTCCCTTCAAAACTTGTTTTTACTTTTAATCAAAACATGCAAATTGATAATAAAATATCAATTCATTAATTATGCTTTTAATTATATCCTCTATTCCCAAAATTAGACTTTTTAATTAAGCCTTTTTAATTAACACATGTATTTAATTAATTTTCATTAATTAAATTAAATCCTCTATTCCCAAAATTAGAATTTTTAATTAAGTCTTTTTAATTAACACATGTATTTAATTAATTTTCATTAATTAAATAACATCATATTTAATATCTCCAAATTTAATAAGATTTATTATATAATTACATAATTAATTTAATAAATCACTCAACCAACCAATATAGAAATCACATCAATCACATGACAAGACAACATGATGAAAAAACCGACTGAAACCAAAAATACCACAGACAATCACAAAAGGAAAGGTTCACGAATGATGTCACCTTGACAAATTCAGAAGGTAGGAAATAAGATACTTATCCACTATTTTAGGACAATAATGACTTAAGTTGGGATTTGGACCTGTCTGTTATCTCCCCTCTCTTACCATTGAGATATTGCAATAAGGTACGCTCATCCTGACAATTCAAGGAAGTTGATGCCCAGTACCTGCAAACCTACATCACAAAGTTGAGCATGTACACAATGTATATATAATAGACAATGATAGGGATCGGTCAAATGTGTGGATCTCACAATGCAAGTAACTATGTCTCTATCCTTTACCATATCAAACACATCATACAGAAATGTACGATAAACACACCACATAGTAATGTAAAAGATATATGCCAACCATACGCATGCAAGTATGGGGTGAGTAAAATCATCCTAACATATGCAAATAATCATCATCACCTATCTAACATCATGATATAAATCAAATACTCAAAGTATCAATGTTTTGCATCATCCATAGGTATTGTAATAACATTAAAACCAATTGAATTGCAACTAAAGATCTAACATGCACATGAAAAGTGGTCTAAAGGAGTTTGGCATCCTAAACTGAAATGGTATCAGAGGGATAGGTATTATAGTTTCTCCATATTTAAAAAGGAAAAAACAACAAAATCAAAATGGAAAAGGTTAAACACATAAGTAGTCAAACAAATGAAGGTTCTACGTCACAATTTGTAACAATATTAAGAAAAAGGTATTAGCCTCACCTCATCTTGTTTCTAAATGCTTGTAATCTGATCTTTGGACCATAGACGACAGTCTAGTTGAGTAATTTCAATTCCCCTTCCTAAATCTCTGAATTGGTCATGCATTCTTATTTGCTTGTTATTGTCAACATTAACAAAACATTTATTTACAAGCCTCTCCCAACCATGCAAACCACTCCAACCAAATCCCTCCCAAATTGCAATAATTTTCTTATAGTCTTCTCCAATAAAAAAATAAGCAACATCCAAGAACATTTATTTCTCTTCTTCATCTAAAGAATCATAGCTCACTCTCAATCCATTTTTGATGTCTTCAGGCAATATCTTAGAGATTTTAAATAATATATCCTCCCACAAATATTTGTTAGAGTAATAATAAAGCTGACCTCCAAGTACTTTCAAAGATAGAGGTAGCCCATTACAAGCACTTGTGAATTTTTCAACAAGTTCCTCAAATCCTAACTTTGGAAAAGGTTGTAAAAATGCACGCCAACAAAAGAGTTGTTTGGCATAAAAATAATTCATTGTTTTCATTTTATAAATGGATGATATGTTCCAATATGTAAGGACTTCATGTTCTCATGTTGTAAAAATGATTAAACTACCTAATCTGAGGTTATCCTTTGTGAGCAATAGAGCATCTAGTTGATCTAGATGATCTACATCATCCAAAATGGGAAGCGCGGGAATATATATTAAATGGTTTGATAGGATATCCTTGCCTTTTTCTCTATTGTCAAAAGGTGGTATGTTTTTGACACCAAGGTCTTTCAATAACTATTTTTTTTATGTAACTCCTTTTTTGATGCAGTATCTCTAATATCAAAAACAAAACTTGAACCACCAACATATGAGCATTTTTTGTTATATAGTTAGTTTGCAAGAGTTGTTTTACCAGATCCTCCCATGCCCCAAATTCACATAATTTGAGGCATCCCAGATTCACATAATTTTTTTTCAAAATCTGTCATGGCTTCTTCAAGACCCATAGGATATTTTTCTACAATTAATGGTACCACTTCAATTTCTTTCGATACACGATTCACAATATTCTTCAACTTATCTTGCTCCATGTTGCACACATGTAAAATACAATTTTGAAACATAGAAAATGCATAACTAAACAGTAAAATATCAATTTTTACATAAAATTTTATAAAATAGACAACAAATATAAAAATCCATGTGAATTTTTACATATAAATATATTGAAATCCATCAAATTTGATAGCTAGGGCAGAGGATCCAATAGTTGAATATGTTTCAATAGTTGTTATAGTATTTGTTGATTTAATGTTCAATATTTTAGATATTATAGCACTAGTAGTTGTTAGTGTTGATCCTAAGTACTGAAAATTGAATGAAAGGT
Source organism: Thuja plicata (assembly GCA_018584345.1). Lineage (NCBI taxonomy): Eukaryota > Viridiplantae > Streptophyta > Pinopsida > Cupressales > Cupressaceae > Thuja > Thuja plicata. The sequence continues at coordinate 139,076 of MU227429.1, forward strand.
ATTCCTCAAAACAACAAATCATTGATTCCACATCAGCACATCAATAAACCATCACATGGTGCACAACTATTGGTTAAACTATTTTTTGGGGTCATTTTGGATGCTTCGACAAAAAAGAGGTTGATGTGGCATTGTATTTGATGATGTGAACCTGAAACCTTAGTGGTAAGCAAGGTATTTTCCAACTAAACTGTTGTAAGAAATTGGGAGTGATTTGAAATTGTAAATAACTAATAAGATTGTAAAAAATTGGGAGTGATTTGATACGGCAAACAACAAATAAGATTATAAAAATTTGAGAATGAGTTGAAATTGCAAATAAATAGTAAGATTTTGAGAGGTGCAAAATTAGGTGTTCAACTACGGGATCCTCTCCCTTATAGAAAAAGGAAAGAGTAAATTGAAGACATATTTTTTCCATTAGTATAAAAGTTAAAAAGTTTTGAAACCATCGGCAACACCACTCCGAAAGTCAGGTTTAGTGCAACCCAACAGACAAGTTCAAGGGAACCGGGTGACACGGTGCAACCCAAAAATGTTCACAAGGGAACCCGACAGAGTAACCCGATAGTGCAACCCGACAGAGGAACCCGAAAAGAAGATTACTATGCAACCTAACAGAACAGATGACAGAGGAACCCGACAGACTATAGAGCAACCCAAGCACCAATCTACGGAGAGACAGTTAGAATTTTGAGAAATGTGGATCTGACTTCCACATCAAATAAAATACTTGTGTTTTATATTTATCTTTTTAATTAGCTTTAAATCCATTTCTTGGGGGACAAGCAATGTATTTGTAAATTTTTTAATTAGTCTAATTGATTAGAAACATGCAAACTAGGAGATCAAGGTCAAGTTGTAAACCTTTGATCATAGAGTTATCATTGTTATATGTGAAACTCATTCTAGGTCAAAATCATTATATAAATAGATATGTAATCAATCAAAACATGAGTGTGATGATGATTGTAACCGAGAAGTGTTAGAGTAATAGTCTATCAGGTTACTAATTTAAATCATTATGATCTAATTAGTAACTTACCTATTTACTCTCGTTTGCTTCAGCTAACCTTAGGGTTTCATGATTCCTTTATAAGGATTCACCTCTTAGTTTATTATTACAAATTTTTTACATCAGTTTGTAAATCATAGAAACATATCATTAATATATTGTTTTCTTGAGCACATGATGTCTCTAGCTTTTTGGCCTCCATAGCCATGCTTTTTTCTCTTCTTTCTTGCTTCTTCTCGTAGTAGTTATGCATGCATGTTTCTTGGGTTGATTTGCAGTTCAGCAAATCTAACATGGTATCAGAGCTCTTCTGCTGGTTGTTGTTTGTATATTGTTGAAGCTTTCAGACTCCGAGGGTTTCAGAGGGTTTTCCAGTATTTTTTGTGGTTTTTTAGGGGCAAGCTTTGGTTATGGTCACTTTGGGCTCAAACGGACATTGCCATTGAGCTCAGAGGACCCCAAAACCCTAGAAACGACATAAAATTTATCCATTTTGGACTACTGGGCTCTGAGGCAAAAAAAATTTGGTTTTTGTGTCGTACGGCACAAAAACCGAGGCAAAATTTTCAAAAAAATTAAAAAAACCTAATGTTTCAAGGTTTTTTGGCTTTTAATTTAGCGAGCGCTATGTTTTAATCAACGCGCCGCCGCAGGGCCGCCGTCGCACCACCGCAGCTTGGCCCCCGGCTGCACTTTTACTGTCGCGCCACCTGCAGCGGCCCCGCCGCCCTTTGTTCTGCGGCCCCCGTCGCCCGCCGCCCTCCACGGCCCCCGCCGCCCACAGCAGCCCCCGCCACCCATGCAGCTCCTATGCTACTACTCCCGGCGCCCTTTACCGCCCGCGACACCAGGCTTCCGCCCACCCACCACTCCGCCGGTGGCAAGATATTTTTTTTAAACCTGCGGGCTAATGTTTTAAGCGCCCAGTCATATGCGGGTCCTAGGGCTTAGGCCCAGCCCCCAGAGCGCGCCATGCACCCGAGGGCCTATTTTTTTTAGCCCCTGGGGCTTAAAACATGGCCTGGTGAGCTTTTTGGGGCCCTTTCACTATTTTCGCTCTACAGGGAGCATACGGAGGTCTTTTTTGGACTTCCTTATATCGTCGGAAAGCTCTTTCCAAGCTCTTTCTGACTATGGTGATTTGGTTTTTTGGGTCCACTGTTTCAATAGTGTTTTTTTCTATTGAATTTTGATGTCTCTTTTTTCCTTCCGAGAGTCATATCTGGCTCATCCGGACTCCTTTTTCGGCAAACAAGATATCGTCAGAAAGCTGGTTCAGTGTTCTATTCAATAGCAGAGGTATTTTTTTTAAGATTCTACTCTAGGTTTTCACTCCTCCACGTTTGGCAGTTTATACCCTCTGGTGGATTGCTTGGTTCTACAAGTCCTGGGATCTCTTCTTCTGGTTTCATAGTTCACTCTTCTTTCTGACTTCTGAGCTTGTATGCTCCTTCTTTAGCATTTTTATTCTATAAATGCACTGAGATAAAGTTTCTTCTTTTGCATTTATGGGATCTTGTACACCTTGTATGGTTGATGTACCCGCACTATGTTATAAAGTGCCATGGGGGGTTATGATGTTTATGCCGCTTTAGGCGCATCCACCTTTGTCAAGTGAGCGTACCTTCCATGACATTAGCCCATGCTATGTGTCGTTGACACCGCCCTTTATCCTGTGTGTGTGCTTTTGTTGCATTGTTGGTGTTCCTGGTTCTTCTTCTGCAGATGTTTCTGGCATTGCATTTTAGTGTTCCTGTCACCTCTCACAGTTCAGCATTATGGGGGGGTCACTTGTTGGTTCTATTGCTTCCTGGTTTGATTGATCAGCTCTTCAGACATTTGTCTTCTCTACCTGGTCATGCACTTCAGTGGGGGTTCCAACAGTCTCTTCTGACAGAGTTTTCAGTTCATGCTTCGGA
>MU227429.1:150149-193506 GCA_018584345.1 Thuja plicata
AATTAAATCCATCCCTTTTCTCACGACTTTAGCTTTAGGTTTATAATTTATTTTGTTAGTATAGAATTTTGATTTGATTTCCTTTTTAGATTAGATTTAGTCAAATAATATTTTATTAATGTTTTTATTATTGTTTTAAAAATATATATATATTATAGTATTAGAATAGATTCTTGTTTTTATATATATATATATATTAGATTTGATTTAGACTAAATTTATTTCTCTTATCTATTCACTACATTAGATTTCATAATCAGATGTAATTTAGTTACATGCATTTTTATATATATTTGTTTTCATTAAAAGTTTGATTTATATTTTAGCTAGGTTTGTTTTAAATATGAGAAATTTTAAATGTTAACTTTGATTTTGATATATAGTGAATATTTGTTTTGGTTAGAAATTGATTTAAACTTAATAGTTAAATTCTAATGAGTTATTTTAATATCATTTTAAATCATATATTTGGATGTTCTTCTTTGATGTATTTTGCCTTTTATGTATCTAATAATCAGATTAGACTTTTTTTTTAAATCTATTCGTAATAGGGTTAATTTTAATTATTTTAGATTAGTTTTTATTAAGTGATATTTAAATAATTTTAACTCATAGCTATGTCCGATGTTAATTTAAATCCATTTTATTAAAGAACAGTTGCGTGATTAATCCTTCTTTTATTATAACATTGGTATCGACCTTACTTCTTCAAGGGTAGTTGTAACTTTCCTATCTTAGCGTTTTCTACCAGATTAAGACATTTTCGCTACCCTTGACTTCGTGACGGGTACAATTGACTTTTGTCAACTAAAGTCAAACGTACTCCGTTTACCTCAGTTTTCGAACCAGTGTATTTCCGTCTTACCCTGGAACCTAGGTTTTCAGTTTCATACCCTTTTTGAGAGGGTTGACTTTTTGGTCAACCTAATTGACTTTTGGTCAACTATCTTGTTTTGCGCACCTTCGATTTCTCTTGTGCTTAGTTGGCCATAGAGACCCCCTTCTCTCATGTTTTAGGTCATAGTTGACTTTTGGTCAACTCTAGTTGACTTTCAGACAGCTACCTCATTTTGCGTGCACTCTTTACGCTTGCGTGGTTTTAGTATCCCGTTTTAATGTGTTATTTAAAAATTTTTGTTCGTGTGTTTTTGCTCAACTTTTGGTCATGACAATTACGTTGCACTATAATATGCCCCCACACAAGGTCAAAGTCAATGGAAATGGAGCACACAAAAAAAAGAGAGAACATAAGGGATCCACTAACTATGGTCAATATGTGCATTTGACAACCCATGTATATAAAGTGTATTAGCAATGAATTAGCCTCATGACCCAAAGGTAGTGGAACTACGAGCATAGAGGAAGAAGAGAACATAAGATCAACAAATAAAAGTATTTTTGGGTCAAAATTGTGGAGACAATAAAGAGATAGATCTCAATGTTTTGTATTTTTCCCAAGTAGAAAACAAAAAAACACATTTACAACAATAGCACATGTACGACATAACATGGATATGAGATATCGAAGAATTGAGGTACAAATATAGGAATATCACAACATGTTCAATCCCTTTATCACCTTGTGCCAATGGAGCAACAAGGGTCATCTAATGAGAGCTTAACATAACACAAAGACAATATCATGCAACACATCATGGGAAAAACACATTATATATAAGCAAACACACAAAAGAGTCTACAACACAAGCAAATATAGTCAAGCATATTGTCCACCTCCCAATCTTGCTTAACGTCACTTAGGGATGGTGGACTAGATGCAAGAGGAGTGACAACAAGCATGATAAATGGAGATATTGGGAGTTCCAAACAAGGTCCATGTACTAATGATGAGTCACTTTATTTTTCATGAGGAGCTAGGCTTAATACTTTGAAAAAACTTGAAGAAAGCTCATGATTGATTTCAATTAACTTCATACATATCATCAAAATCATTATAATCAATAACATTTGTATCAAAATTGTTATAATTAATAATTTTATCATCCATATCACCATCTAGATTAATCAAAATATGAGCTTTAATGCAAAAAGAACAATTATCTTGCTTAGAGAATTTTAACTTTTTGAGATTTTCTTCCTCCCTTAGGGTAGTCAAAGTTTGGTTAAATGGGACCAAAGCATCTTTAGGTGTCTTGGGGGAGGAAATTTTTTTGTAGGAAATTTCATGGGCCTTGGCATGACATCTTCAACATCAATCTTTAGCACTAAGATTTCTCTTGGCTTGACTTGAATTTTGGGAAGATTTGGGATCAATCAACATCAACTCATTTTCTTCCTTGGTAGGAAGAATGGAAGGAACTTTACTAGTTTGAGAGATGGAAGATGCTAGAAATTTGTAAGATATAAGAGTGAGTTTGAAGTATACCAAGTCCAAGATGAGGAGCTATAATATCCTTGGGTTAATTCAATTTTGATATCATTTCATATTTGAAGTTTTTATAGGATAGGAAAAGAATGTCTAGTACAGGTTTTAATGGTTGAGATGTTTGAGGCCAAAAGAAGTCAAGGGTGAAGCTTCCACAACTTTCTAATGGCGTATAGAGACTATGATTGATTATGATAATTTCTCCATTATGAGGTAACTTCAAACACTTATGGATAGTAGAAAGAATAGCTTTCATGGAAGTAAGTCAAGAATTGTCCTAGTCTCACTTGAAATTGATCAGAGGTAGGGATAATGACGAAGGTCATATCTAATCACTTGGTACTAACTTCAATGGGAAGGATGATAGAACCTATGGTAGGACAAGTAAAACCATCATGTATCTTAATCAAAAACATCATATTTTTCATAAGTATCTTAATGAAATTTCCTTGTAAATAGATGTTCTTCGATGATAATATTCACCATACATACTAGATCAATGAGCACTCCTCGCTAGAGCTCTCCTTTGATCTTTGTAGTACTATATAGGGGTCCATTAGGAACCTTAATAATTTTATTGGAATCAAAGGTAATGTGAGTTTTAGGATTAGGTTTTATTTTAGGTTTAGGTTTATCAATAAGGTTGACAACATTATTGGCCTCACCACACATATTATCAATGTCCAACGTCATAGGGTTTCTAGGCTCAACAACATTGGTAGAATGAGAAGTTAAAGGATTGGTGTAGATTTGTAAGTTTTTGTCAAGGGTGCTACACATTTGTTTCCTTTATCATTGACACTATCAATAGTTATGGTATTGGAACCATAAGGTCTTAGATAATATGTTTCAACTAAAATCACTTTTAAGTATTACGACCAGTTTGAGGTTGTTATTGGAAAAAGGCCTTGGGATCATTAGTTGCAAATGGATTGGAAGGGTTGATAGGTTTGACAAGAAAAAGTTTCAAATCATTAGCATTAATCAACTTAATCATGATATTATATATAGATTCAGAAAGTGGAGTAAAATTATGCATAGGTTTAAAGATTGATGACAAAGAAGCCACACTTGGTATTGTAGCTACCACGTGTGTATTAACATGACTTGAAGAATTATTGTTTATCTTGATAAGTCCTTATTTGAATTTTGGAACTTTTGGAATAATTGTTGAGTGAAATCATTTTTATTAACTAGATCCATTGATGTGGATTATTCAAATTGGCTCACTTGAAGCTAATAATTATGAAACAATACACAAAATTTGGTAAAGACATAAAACTAAAAAATAACCTATCTCAAATGTATTTTTGAAAATTAGAAATGAAAACTCTTTGAACATCACCATTAAGCACAATATAAGCAATTTGAGCATGCAAATGCTTATATCTACCAATAAAATCATTCACTTTCTTGTTAACTCCTTATGTGCAATGAATCAAAGTAGTTAAAGTAATTTGAGAACCAACATTATTTTGAAATTGTTGTATAAATGCATCAGCCAATTTTTGAAAAGATTCAATAGAATAAGGAGGAAAATAACAATACAATTTCAAGGCCTTATCTGTAAATGTTGTAGGAAATGACTTAGCCATGATTCTATGATCATTTGAAAAGTCACTACACAAAGTTTGAAGTATTTTCACATGAGTCAAGGGATCACCTTTTTCATTGTATGTCTCTAATTGAATAATTTCCATGTATTGATGGATAAAAATACAAATAATGTTTTGACTAAGTAGGATATCTATGTCACAAGTTGGAATATTGAATTTGAATTGAGATATGTAAGTTGATTGTTGTTGGAAGGATAAGACACTTTGAGCTAGGTTATTGATAGTGACTTTGGTGGATATGTTGGTATTGGAGATGTTTGATTGTGGAGGAGGTGAAACATTGTAAGAAATGGATGGAGCATTGGAGTAGGTAAGTGGGACATTGTGATAAGTTGCTAAAGGAGATGGTTGGGGAATATATGAAAGACTCACAAAAGGAGTTATGTGAAAATTTTGATTAATAGGGATTCCTCCGAGACTAACATATGCAGGATTGATATTTTGTGTTGATGCAGGAGCATCTTAGGATCTTGGAAATCTTGCATCAACCAAAAAGATTTCCTTTAGTTTGTTTGTTGTATTTTTCATGTTGGGCAGTTTTTGGTGTTTTGGGTGGTCATCAATTTGTGCTTGTTCTTTTTGGTTGCGGTTGTGACAGTGTGTTCTTGGCATGTATGAATGGCATGTGAAATAGCATGTTGTAGATCTATTGTAAATGATTTTTGATGATAATAAAAGGTTGAATTTCTTTCTTTTACCTATTTGTCTTGTTTTCTTCTATTGTGTTGTGTTGGTTGCAAGGGTTGGACCGATCTCCTTGAGGTTTCTCCATCCTTGAATGCATCAGGTGGTATCAGAGCACAAGGTTGATGGATGAACAAGATTGAGGTGGAGTGATGTTGAGATTCTTGTGTTGGTATGAGTTCCTAAATTATGAAACCCTAGACCTATTGATCATGAGGTGGCAGAGTGAGGATCTGACTCTAAATCACAAAGGAATTTTGCAAGGTGGCTAGGAAGGGTTTGTTGTTGTTGATTTGTGAGTGTAGAAGGTATGTATCTTGTGTGTCTATAAATAACTAGTTGGAGAATCATCTTGTGATAGATCGTCAGTTGGAGGGACAGATGAACTTGAGAATTGGAAGATGTCACCTAGAAGAATGAACCCTAGAAGGCTAGAGCAAATGATGGAAGGATTTAGAGTTGAGATGAGGAATGAGATTAGAAATTTGTTGACAGCATTGAGAAGGAATCCTGAGACTGAAGAAGAATTTGAGGAATTTGTTGAAGATCTTGAGACTATAGATGTTGAGATCCCTACAGATGAGGAAAGGTTGTTGAGAGTTATGGCACAAGTAAGTAAAATTCATAAGATGGATGTTTCTACTTTCACTGGTTCATTGCATCTTGAAGATTTGATAGTTAGAAGAGTAATTTGAGCTTGAAGATATCAGAGACCCATAGAGGGTTGGCTTAGCACAAACAAAGTTGAAGGGTCATGTTGCCTTGTGGTGGAAGGAATTGTAGAAAAATAGAGAGGAGCATGGCAAGACAAAAATCAATAGATGGAAGGTGATGGTTGCTAGGTTAAAGGCAAAAAGACATGAGTGTGGAAGAATATACAGAAGAATTTTATAAGATGACTACTAGATTTGGTCACAAAGAAGTATCTAAGGAGAAGGTGGCTAGGTATATTAATGGTTTGAGATTTAATATTCAAGATGAGTTGAGTATGTTGAGGATTAGTACTATTGAGGATTCTTATCAATATGCTTTAAGGGAAGAAGATAAGTTGAAGAGAAGAGAATGTAACCTTAGAGGAAGAGAGATGAAAGTTAGTAACAATGCCAAAGAGAGGCAAACCATTGAAGTTGAATATAATCAGAAGATACCTAGAAGAAGTAATGGTAGCAAGGAGTTCAAAGGTACTTGTTTCAAATGTGGTGGCATAGGACATAGGGCTTCTCAATGTTCTGAAGGATCTAGTAAGAACATGGGTAAATAAAATCTTATGGCACATGAGAAACAAAAAATTGGTGAAGTTTTGGAAAATGAAGTTGAACTTGAGATAGGAAAGTCTCTTATGCTTAGGAGAGTTATGTTGATTAATAAGGAAGATGAACCTTTACAAAGGAGGAGTTAGTTTAGGACTGTTTGCAAGTTAGGATGTAAATGTTGTAAGGTTGTTATGGACAGAGGTAGTACTGACAACTTGGTATCAGAAGAGATGGTGCAGAAGCTTAGATTGAATAGGCTTAAACATCATTGTCCTTATGGGATAGGTTGGTTTTCATATAATCATATGGTGGAGGTGAGAGATAAATGTTTGATTAATTTCAACATTGGACCTTACAAAGATGAAGTGTTATGTGATGTGGTGTCTATGAGTGCTTGTCATGTTCTATTGGGGAGACCTTGGCAATTTGATTAAGGAGTTATTCATGATTGCAAAAGAAAATTGGTCACAATAGAGAATGGCGGATAGAGGTTTATTCTAGTTACTTTGAAAGAAGTAGAAGTGAGAGGTACAAGGGATTTGAGTATGGTTAAGAGTTATTGTTTAGAGAAGAAAACTACAGAGGTTAGTATGGATCAAAAGAAGGATCTTGAAGGTAAATCTAGTGAAGGAAATTGGGTATCTACTTGTAAGAAGGGTAAGGTGTGATGACACATTTTTCCATTAGTATAAAAAGGGTAAAAAAAATTGAACCATTGGTAACACTACACCGAAAGACTGGCTCTCAGTACAAACTGAAAGTATTAAAGTTCAAGAGAAACCTGACGACATAGTTTTAGAGTGTAAACTAAAACTAATGAAGTGGAACCCGATAGAGGAACCTAACAAGTAGATTACAATGTAAACTAAAAGAACAGACAATAGAGGAACCCAAAAAAGCAAGGAAACCTGATAGATATTTTATAGAAGGAACACCGATAGACTTTCATAGCAACCCGAGCATTAGTCACCGAAAGTTAGTTATATCCCAAGAAATGTGGTTTCGATTTCCACATCAGATAAAAAACTTATGTTTTATATTTATCTCTCTAGTTATCTTTATATATATTTCTTGAGGGACATGCAATGTAATTATAATTATTTTAATCAGTCTAACTGATTGAAAACATGCAAACTAGGAGATCAAGGTCAAGTTGTAAACCTGTGATCATAGAGTTAGCTTTGTATTATGTGAAACTTGAATAGGTCAATCTATTGTATAAATAAATGTGTAATCATTCATTTCATATGGATGTGAGGATGATAGTAGCCAAGGATTACATCTATGGATCAGACTAAGAGTTTCAAGAAGAAGAACAACAAAAGATGAATTTGGTTATCAAGAACCAAGAATCAAGGCTACCGAGCAACACGGGTATTAATTAATCACATTAGGTGATATATTGTACATGTAATCTTTAATGGATCTGTAATCAGAAATTGTAGATTGCATACACTTAGGTCAATGAGTATTTTTTTATACATTCTTACAAGTGTAGCAAATAGAAGAAATCCTTTCAAAAAAGGTAGATTTAACAATCCTTTGTAAATATCTTAACCGAGTGTACACTAAATAGTGTTGCTAAAACTCTTAACATAGTAGACCTTAACCAGTCTCCATATAAATACTCCTAATAGGGTAGATCATCAAAAGTGATCAAATTGTAAGCCTTAATCGGCCCCTTCCAATCTGCAGATAGTGAATTTTTGTGGGTGAAGTTTTGTGAAGTTTTTACATTCTAACAAGGGTTTTTGCATTACCAAATCTTGTGTTATGTGTCATTACATTTCATGAATGCTTCTATGAATGTCTTATGTAATTGAGTTTATGAGTTGATATAACTTACACAAAGAATAGAATAGATGGTTGGTAATACAATTGATTACATAAACAATTAAGGTTAAAAAGATAAAAGTTTTAGAGGTACTGATTCACCCCTCCCCTCTCAGTACATACTTCCCATTATTTCCAACAATTGGTATCAGAGCTAGATCTCTTATTTGGAAAATTTTAAAAGACTTGAGAGAAAAGATCATACAATGGAGAAGTACAAGCTTGATAAGAATATTGAGAATCATAAGCTAGATATACAGATCTTCTATGAGAAGTACAAATCGGAAAGAATCAAGATGAGAGAGCTACTAGATGAAAGAAAAGTTATGGAAACTCAAAATAATGAAATAGACTATCATGAGGAAGAAATAACAGATTTATTTGAGTCATCAGGATCTACATCTAGCAAAGCATCAGACACATCTAAAGGTAGCATCACAAGTTTGAATGAAAGCAATCAACATCTAAAAGAGAAAGTCAAGATGCTACAAATCAGTCAAGAGACATAGATGGTAAGAATGATTGATGTCATGAACAATGCCAGACAAGCTGAGCAAGAAAGAACACTAGCAATTGATGACAGGAGGAAGATCACTTAAAAGCTACAAGAGAAAGAGTCATAAATACAAAGACTTACTGAACATTATCATGAGATCACCAATCAAATTATTTGTATGAGTCAAGAGGAAAACCAAATGAACATGGAACCAATTGAAAGAATAGAATCAATTGGTGAGCTAAGAGAAGAAAATGAAAAACTTAAGCATGAAGTAAGGATTCAGCAACAACACAATGACATGATTAAAAGAGCTAAAGAAATTACAAAAAGGATAGATAGACAAAGAAGAGTCAACAACAACATAGGACTAGGGTATACTGAGGATGGAGAATCACCATATCAAGCCGATCCAAAGAATGTCTACACAAATCCAAGACCAAAAAGGCAGTCATGCAATCACTGTGGACAACCAGGCCATACATCAAATGTATGCAGGAGAAAAATGAAAGGTATTCCTAACTCCACACCTACATTCATATCCACACCTGCATTCATAGCAAATTATTATAAATGTAACAAGAAAGGACATAAAGCGTATGAATGTAAATCTAAGGTGAAACAACCAAAGAAGTAAACCTACATGGAAAAATATTGTCCTACTTGCAAAATGCATGGGCACACATCTCTTGAATGCAGGAAAAAGAAAAAGCAAGCATGGAAGCCTAAAGATCAAGAAAATGCTTATCAACCAAAAAGACTCAGTAACTCATATGTTTGGGATTACAACACATGGAAAAAATGCACAGCATGTGGAAGATTTGGTCACATAGCTAAAAATTGCATGAGGAAATAGACAGGAAAGTCTAGAAGCTGGACTACCCCGGAATTCCATGCTTACACTGTCATAGGGTCGGTCATCTAAGCAAGGACTACAGAGACTGAATGATGGAGACAAGCACATTTTCCAATGGAAATACCATTGAAGACATCAGAAGGATGAGAAACAAAATGTGGAAGAAAGCCACAAACACTGATGAAGTTGGACCGAACAATGAAATTAAGACACCCTATCCAATGGATCTAGTGACATCACCACCCCCACCTAAGTAGAACAAGTAAGTATGGAACTGCATTATACCAAGTTATACTTTACATCAGTTCCATTATACATGAATGAAATGCCAAACTAGCATGTTAAAGATGCACTATGGTATTACTTGTTATGATTCTGTGAAAACAATCTTGTCGGTCAGTACATACCGAAATACATTAGTGTACATACAAAGCTAAGTTTTCTATACTTATCAAGAATCGTCGGTTAACATACAAAGATAAGTTTCTAGTGCAAACCAAGATTCATCGGTAATCATGAAAGTTGACATGTTTTCTTCGCCATATACTAAGATCTGTTGGTAAATTTAATGAGTTGACACTTGCCCCAAAGCATCACATTCTCACTGAGAATGAAGTGTGTGTGCTACCTGAAGACTCTATCTTTGAACATCGATAAGTGGGTGAGTATTTATGACACATCTTAGGGCACAAAAAGTCTATAAATAGTCAATGGAACAGCTCATTATTCACAAAGCAACTTGAGCGAAGAAGCAGAGCAAAACCAGAGCATGAAGTGACTAGATTGCAGAGAAACTCCAACCTTGTTCATAGCACTCAGAAAGATTCCCAGCATTCATAGAAGGTTGAAATAAGTAACAATGGTCACCGAGAACTCTTTTTTCATTTACTAGAAGAAGCCCTAATTTTTGAAATGATGGAAACTACTTCACAAATCTCAAAGATCAAGAATTCAAAGGAGAAAAAGGTTAATCTAATCAAGAATACCACTTGTGAAGAACCTCATTATAAGATCTATCTCAAGGTTTCTTCACAACCTGACAATGCTGGTGCATTCTCTAGTATACCAGCTAGGGTTTTCTCCTTGAAGACATCTGAGCGTATATTCACTGCAAGATCATAGAAATTGGAGATCTTGAGGTAGAGAAAGCTTACAAGAAGATTTAAAAAGATGATTGAACAATCAAAGAAGAACATAAGAACATTAAAGTGAAAGGGCTCACAAATTCCCTATTATTCCTGAAGGAATTCAATACCAAATGGATTCGGTTAATGCTAAGTAGACTGCATGACCGAAAGATGTGGCTGAATGAGACAAAACTGATAACCCAGGATGTTATACATGTTGTGACCGGTTATCCTATAACTGATAAGGTCAAAGCACTGAAACACCCTCCTCGCCCTGACATTGAGAAGACCACAGAAGCAGCATGGGATGGAAGAGGACTAAAGGTATCCACCATCACTGATGATGAAATGAAGTTTGGAGCATGTGTCTTAGGATACAAATTCTTTTAGGATAGAAGGATGAACAGTATTACATCCAGAGCAATGGATATAGCACATAAGATTGTCAAGAAAGGCACCCAATTGGATCTATCAGAACTTCTGCTAAGGCAATTAGATGAGAACATGAGGACAATTAGGACTCCAAAGTCTAACTCATGTAAGTTTTGTTCACTCATAATGTGCATATTTTTCTATTTCCAAGAATCCTTCCCATCTATCGGTAATGTCAAATGGGACACTACCCGAACAGTGAACACAAAGATTAGTGAGTTCATCAAATCACTAGGAGATAATTTTGAATCAGTCATGGATGAATACTTCACTGGATTCAAAGATAGAATGCAGAAAAGAGTGAGGATTCTAGAGCAATTAGTAGAAAAGTATAAGACTGACATTTTTTAATGGTAGACATTGATTACACCAATATCAAGCCAGCTGTAACGAGGACAGCATGGCTAGCACCACTTGACTATGAGGTTAACATAGATCAAGCAACTAATGCCATTGAAGCATTGATCAATGAGCCATTGGACAAGTCACAACCTAATTTTGGAACTTATGAGGAAGCAAAGGAAAGGATTAAAACAGGCTTAGTTGTGAAAAAGATTGATAGAAAGAAAGATAAAATGGTTAAGAAACTGAACAAAAAGCTATCGATAACTGAAGAGGAAATATAATAGATAGAAGAAACTGAGGTGCAGTCACCTATCAGTGAAGCTAAGAAGGTGAGTGACTCAGAATCCATAGATTCTAATAAACCACCTCCACCACCAGCAAAGAAACCGAGGACTACTGTTGCATCTAGGACCAGAAGTCAGACAACAATGGATGCAAGTCCTTCACCGATCAAGAAAGGTCAAGTGAGGACCTATAAAAGAAAGCCTCTAATAGGGAAAAATGGCCCAAAAAAAAGAAGAAAGTTCATCAGAACTAAGGAAGACATAGAGGACATTGAAAAAGATGAACAATCTGTACAAGCTGAGAAGAGAAAAAATCCTGACACAATTGATGAGGTATGTGAATCTATCATCAATAGGGGTACAATAAATGACCTTAATATTAGAAAATGGTTAACTATAGACATCAAGGACTAGAATAAGATAGAGGAGGAAATTATCACAATGATGTGTGCATTTAAATATGTTCCAATACAATTTGCAGATAAGATGCCAAAAGAACTTATGAATAGATTATCGGCAAGGTGGACATTTACATTACATTCTGAGAAACAAATAAGGGAAAGAGCCCTATTTTTAGTTATGCCACATGAATCTAAGATGGAAGAGATTGAGGAAATGATGAAGAAACATTCCAAAAGGTTCTCACAAAAGTTAAGAGCCTACAAAGTGCTTCAGGGAAATCTAATTGAGCTTGACAGAAAAAGTGAGAATGAATGGAGAAAGATACTTGATATACCTAAAAAGGATACAAGTCCTGAGCCACAAATAGCACTCACCAACAAGCCACACAATGAAGGAGATCAGGATAAATAGAGCCCCAAACATATTCTTATAATTGATGAGGATGTTAATGAAGAAACATTGGACACAAAAGCTAACAAGGATATGGACATTGCAGATGAAACATGGCCCAAAAATACTATCATTGATATTACCAGAGCAGATCCTGCAGATGAGGTACAGAAGGAAGAATATTTCACTATTGTCCAAGACCAAACTGACAAACAGAACACTACTACAGATTCTGCACAGGTAGACATGCCAAGAAAAATCCCATTATTGATAAAAGTTATCAATATAATCTCAGAAAAGGAGAAGTCACCTGACAAGGATGCAAGGATACCCGAGGATGCAGGGGAAGAAGAAAAGAAAGATACAACTAATGAACAGATAGTCATTGGTGGAGAAAAAATTGTTACAAATATAGATCAGACACAAAAAGATGGAGATCATACCAAAAAGGATGCACAAATGAAAGGTACAGATGAAGTGCAAAAATAGAAAGGTGAAGAAGATAAGACAATTGATACCACTCCTAAGGACACCAAAGGAGATGTTGCAGATACACCTAAGGTTGATGAGGAGACATCCACACACAACCAAAAGGCAAACCCTGAGCAGCAAGAAAAAGGTACAACACCACCGAAGCCTTCATCCAGCACATCAAACCAAGAAGAAAAACTTGCTTTGGTACTGCATACAGGTGCATCTCACAAGAAGAAGAAGAAGAAGACCAAGAAGAGAAAGTTAGAAGTAATGCTTGAAAAAATAGTTGAGATACCCAAGTGTGATCCAACTACTTTGGATTATGAATCTCTCCAAGAATATGGAGAAATTTGTCAAAGAAAATATTAGAAAAGAGCACATGGACTCTCTAGTGCTGAAAAATACAAGAGATATCTTAAACCAGATAGTTCCTGACATTGATGTTGATCACAATGCCTCCATTCTAGGTCAACTTTTTGTTCTAACCGAATCCATCACAACTCAAAATGTGGATGAAGAAAAATCCATTGAAGAATGAGTAAAGAAAAAGTACCAATACAAATTGACCGAGAAGATCAGCCAAGAAGTGGTAGAAAATAACGTAAAGCTTTTTGAATTAGAAAATGAATTAGACCCTATCATTTAAGAAGAAATAGCCTTAATTCAAAAGTTGTGCACCTTAGAGAAATTCACTAAGGAAATTAGTGATAAGATAGAAAAGATAGATTTTGATCTGAATGCAAGTGGACAAGGTCTAGCCATAGATGATAATGCAATCAAACTACATTATGACAAGATTATAGAAATCAAAAGGTTGAGACAAGAAATTTGGGAAGTAGAATCATAGTTTAAAGATGAGGTTACTGAGCTATAGGCTCAACTATTACTAAACCTTATACTTCTAAAACAACACATAACTTTGGTAAGACAGCTAATTGCCACCCCTGAGATGTTTGTAGCAGACATCATCCATGATATGCATTCCAAGATTACACTAGAGCACATGGCTCTTGAGCACCTAAAGATGAAATGGGAGAAAATGATGGAGGATATGAAGACTTCTCATTCCCATATTTTTATAATTTGTAAGTATACACCTTTTCCCTTAATATAAAAAAAGGGGGGAAATGATATGTACAATACATATAGAGATAAAAAGGGGAAAATAATATGTACAGTACAAAAGGGAGAATGATACGAAGATAAGGTGAAAAGGGAGTATAGTATAAAGGCAAGTGTACATGTATATACTTATACTATACCGACATATACATAGGGGGAGTCATAAATGACAAGGTAAACACATGGTGTATATACTACTCAGTTTAGTATTTTTCACATATCAGTTTTTGATACTAATGTCAAACGGGGAGATTGATGACAAATTTGTCCATTAGTATGCAAAGGGAAAATAGTTTTTGAACCATCGATAACACTACACCAAAAGATGGGCTCTCAGTAAAGACCAAAAGTGTTAAAGTTCAAGAGAAACCCGATGACACAGTTTTACAGTGTAAACCAAAATTAATGAAGTGGAACCCAATAGAGGAAACTGATGAACATATTAAAATGTAAACCGAAAGAGAAGACAAGAGAGGAACTTGACAGACAGTTTACAGAAGGAACACCGATAGAATTTTAGAGAAACCTAAGCATCAGTAAGTGAAAGTCAGTTATATCCCAAGAAATGTGGATCTAACTTCCATATCAGATAAAAAACTTATGTTTTATATTTATCTATTTAGTTAGCTTTAAATCCATTTCTTGAGGGACAAGCAATGTAATTATAATTGTTTTAATCAGTCTAACTGATTGAAAACATGCAAACTAGGAGATCAGGGTCAAGTTGTAAACCTTTGATCATAGAGTTATCTTTGTAATACATGAAACTTGAATAGGTTAATATACAATATAAATAGATGTGTAATCATTCATTTCATATGGATGTGAGGATGATATTATCCAAGGAGCACATCTATGGAACAGACTAAGAGTTTCAAGAAGTAGAACAACAAAAGATAAATTTGGTTATCAAGAACCAAGAATCAAGGCTACCAAGCGATAAAGGTATTAATTAATCACATTAGGTGATACATTGTACATGTAATCTTTAATAGATTTGTAATCAAAAACTATAGATTGTATACACTAAGGTAAATGAGTATTTTTGTCTACATTCTAACAAGTGTAGAAAATAGAAGAAATCCTTTCAAGAAAGGTGGATTTAACAATCCTTTGTAAATATCTTAACTGAGTGCACACTAAATAGTGTTGCTAAAGCTCTAACAGAGTAGACCTTAACCAGTCTCCACATAATACTCCTAACAAGGTAGATTATCAGAAGTGATCAAATTGTAATCCTTAACCGACCCCTTCCAATCCACAGATAGTGAAGTTTTGTGGGTGTCATCCCCACCGCATTTTTTACCTTCTAACAGGGGTTTTTTGTGTTACCAAATCTTGTGTTATGTGTCATTATATTTCATGAATGCTTCTATGAATGTTTTATGCAATTGAGTTTATGAATTGATATAACTTACACAAAGATAGAATAGAACATATGCTTGGTAATACAATTGATTACATAAAGGATTAAGGTTAAAGAGATAAAAAATTTAGAGGTATTGATTCACCCCTCCCCTCTCAATACATACTTCCCATTATTTCTAACAAGGTGGTGCAGCAGAGGACCTTGGTTGTTGAATAGATAAGGTTTTGTAAGAGAGGTAGATCAGTTATGCAAAAGGGAGGAGGTAGTAATCTGAGCTCTGGTGTTGCTAGAAGGTATGATAGAGTGAGTACAAAGAGGAGTAAGTTAACGAATCTGGTAGAGGATAGTACAAAGGTATAGAGATAGAGAGTTGTTGATAAAGAGGATGTTTGGATAAAAAAAAGCATGGGATTTATGTTCCATAGCTTGTCAAATGTTCATAAGTTTCTCTTATGGAACATTTTATTTTACCTAGGGTGACTAATGTAGGATCATCTTAGGATCTTGACAATCTTGCATCGACAAAAAAATATTTTCTTTAGTTTGTTTGTTGTGTTGTTCCAGTTTGGTAGTTTGTGATGTTTTGGGTGGCGATCGATCTGTGTTGTTCTTTTTGGTTGCGGTCGTGACAACGTGTTCTTGGCATGTATGATTGGCATGTTTGTATCATCTTAAAATGGAAGCACTTCCATGTTAAGAACATTTAGCCCTCCTTAGGGGGTGTTTTTGACCACCATCATATTGTCCCCTCATTTCTGCATTCTTTCCTACTCCTCTGCCTATTTAGGACCCTGATTGGGCCTCTCCGGGAACCTTCCATCCATCTGGCATGTTTTCTAGGGGTTTTGACTCCCTGGGTCAAGGTAGACCTTGACCTTGACCTGGGTCCCCCTTTCAAATTTGGAAGTCAGTCAACTATCGGATGTCATCAAAAGTTCATTTCCCACTTCCGGGTCGGCTATTTTGGGTTCCGAAGTGACAATTCTTAAATTATATTTAATATAGGTCCTCTTTTAGGGCTATAGGCCTAATTGGAATTTAATTCTCCTATGTTGGCCTGTCTAGAAGATTGTGCCCTATTTTCATATATGGGGAAGTTTTCTCTTCTCATTTTCTCTAAGTAAGGTGAAGCAAAAAAGGAAGCACTAAGTCTCTCTAAGCCATATGAAGCACAAATTATCAAATCAAGCAAGAAGAAACCAAGCATTGTTCTACATGTTTTCAAGATTTCAAAGTGTTCAAGTCTTCCTCTCAAGCATTCAAGTTCTCCATTGAAGATCAAGGATTCAAGATTTCAAGCCTTTGAAGGGATTTGGTTCAAACATTCAAGATCCATCATTCAAGCCCTAGATCTATCCATCATGGTGGTGTGATCTTCCTTCAATATCCTTTGTGCATCCTCAAGACTCTTTCATTCTCCCTTCAAGGTGGATTCCAAGCATACAATCATGGAGGTTTATGGTTTCTAATTGAGTCCAAGCTTTCATATTTACATACTTGTTTACATTCAAAATACAATTGCATATCTATTTGAATATCATAGCTTTATTGTTATATTTACTTCTACTACTTGCAAGCATTCTTTATTTCAATTATTGATTTCAAGGTTAATTCCTAAATTGGTGTTTGACTAAGGTAAACCCCTCCCCCCCAACAAATAAATCCATTTTTCTTGCAGATACAGGTTCGGAGCAGTAGATCGGAGTACAGATTTAGATACCCTTTTTGGCAAACAAGATCCAAAAATAGAATTTTAGTCTGAGACTTTTTAGGTCAATTCTTCCCTAGGTCAGAATTAGAAATTCTGGGTCAATGGTGACATTGACTTGAGGGTACAAATCAAAAAAATATTTCTGGGTTTTGTTCATCTATGCATTTATATTCTAGATACGATCTCAAATTTTCTAGAAACTGAGCGCAGACCCCCAAAAATAGCATTCTTCAGATCTGCAACATTTCAAGGTTAGTATTTTCCTCCTTTTAATTTCAATTAAAGTTCTTAATCTTTCTAGACCTATCACACACTCTCTCCTTTAAAATAGGAATTTAGGGTTTTCTCTTTATCCATATCCTTAATAGGTTGATTCATTTATGCGTTGATCCTTTCTTTAGGGTTAATCAATTTGGATCTTCCCTTTAATAAATTTGGGATTAAGAGGACAATCCTACCCTCAAACACATATTCATTAACATCACCTATATCATTCCATAACATTCTTAAATGTAATATTTCTTATGTTACATTTTGGTGAACCCGTGATAGACAACTCTTTATTTTTGGTGTTAGATGCTTTGCCTCTTTTCCTTAGAGACTAGATCTTGCATGCATACTAAATTCATTTTATTTTATGCTCTTGAATTTTAAAATACAAAAATAATCTACATAACCACAAAAATATTAAAAAAAAACACACATTTCTTGCATTTCATTGACTATGAAGATCTTTAAGATGCTTTGGAGCATGGCTATTTTTTCATTATGCTTCTTTTAGCATCTCTTTATAGTACTTATGATGTTTATGAGAGTATCATCCATTTCATCATGTTTGTTAATCTTCATGTTTCACTTGCTTATGCTATTTTGAGATTAACTAATACTAATCTTCCTACTTTCAAAAATTTCATCAAGGATTTATGTAGTGGACTCATTACTCTTTTAGATTATGTGAAGAATTGGGTAGATGATACCCCATTTACTAATCTTCCTAATCGTAATCCTATCATTCCTAATCTAGTTCCTAATCCTCTTAATCCTAATCCTATCATGCCTAATCCAATTCCAAATATTCCTATTTCTATTTCTCCATCTTCTATCCCTAGTTCTTCCCACATTTATTATTCGGCCCAAGCTAGGATTCATGATACTGATGTTCGAGAATTCTTTCATTTACCTTCCCCTTCTTATCCAATCCATGATGATATTAAAGGGAAAAACAAGGAAACCTCTTCTAATCCTATCATTCCACCATACACAACATTTTTTCATGAATACCATAATCAATCTCCTCCTATCGAAGCTTTGCAAGATAGATACACTACCAGATATACTATGGTGGATAAACAAGGCTATAAAGGTTTAGGGCTTGGTGTCATGCCCAAAAGTTGGGCAAAAACACACAAACAAAAATTTTAAAAAAACGCACTTAAACAGGATACCAAAACAATCACAAGGGTATCATGTGCATGCAAAACGGTGCAAAGGGATAAATGAAACCAGAGAGGTCACAAGGAGAGGGATAGCTTTTAGAGCTATCCTAAAGGATGCCTAAAGCACCAAACTGGATCTGCACGCAAACCGAGGTAGTTGACCAAAAGTCAACTATACTTTGAAATAAGAGAATGGTAAGCGCTAGGGTTTGCTAGATCCTAAGGGAGTCTCAAACACGCAAAATAAGGATAGTTGACTAAAAGTCAACTAGAGTTGACCAAAAGTCAACTATACTCCAAAATAAGAGAAGGGACATTACTAGGGACTACTAAGTTCTATAGAGGTCATAGGAACGCAAATTGAGGTAGATGACCAGAAAGTCAACTCATGTTGACCAAAAAGTCAACTGTCTCCGTAAGGCATGAAACTGGAATCTTAGGGTCCAGAGAGTATAGGGATCACCTGGTATGAAAATTGGGTTGATCGGAGAGGGGGTTTGACCACGGTTGACCCAAAGTCAACCGTGCATGATGCTGGTCAAGGTATCAATAATACCCTTAATAGATGTAAATTGCGAAGTTAAGGAGTGTTATGACCCCCAAATCAATAAAATGTTATCTAGGTTATTATTTTTAAATGAATAATTTAATTAGATAATTAACGTTCTAAAACTTGCATTTAAATATTAAATTATCAATATCCCTATTTTAAAAATTAAAAGCCTAACATTAAATGTAATTAACATACAATATTAAAATTAAATCTATCTAATATCATAAAGAAATTTTGAAACTAAATCTACTCTAACAACTTAATGAAAATTAAAATTAAATCTAATTTTTAAATCTAAAAATACTGAATAATCCAATTATTACCTTAAAATAAAATATTACTTAACCATCTAGTTTAAACACACAAATCAAATTAAACCTAACAAAATTCTAGAGATTAAACAATTATGTAAATTTTAACTTTTAAACTAATATGAGAATTTAACTATAATCTAAAGATAAATACAAAAATCTAATTTAATCCATAATTTAATATCAATACATATTAAATTTAATCTCTAAACTAAATATAATCTATAAAAATATAAAATATCTTAAAATTTAAACATGATATAATAAAATGAAAAACATTCCTATCTAAAGCCTACCCCTATACCCACTCAAATAACCCTTCACGGTTTTAATGAAGCGGCGGCTGAAGAAAACCCAATGGGCGGCAGCGTGAGGGTTTCCGGCGGTGAAGAGAAAAGAACACCGATAGCGGCAGGTTAAAAGGCTGAGTGGGGAGTGGGAAGCGTGCGGTAGTTTGGATTTACTGGCAGCGGCGGCGGTCTAAAACCTGAGCGGGGTGGAGGAGCCAGATGGAGGGTGGCGGTGTGGTGGCCGCGATGGCGGTAGCACCACCCGCAGCGCCGGAGAAGGGAGAGGGGGGAGTGTCGGCCAGCGGCGGCTCCGCCCCACTATATAAATAGTGGGCAGCCCACACGTTGTGCGCCCCCCCCCAATGAAGCAACGTGGGTTGGGGAGGGTTTCGCCCCCCCCACCCAAAAAATATTAATATTATTTTTTTTAAAAGAACGACAATTTAAAACAGTGCTCAGCGCTTAATAACATAAACTTTTTTTTTGTTTTATTTAAAAACTTTCTAATTAAAAATTAAGAAATAAACAACTATTAAAAATATATTAAAATATTGTTTTAATCAACTGGTGTAATAAAAACCTGCACCTCAAAACAGGGGCTATGTAGAGCCTTTTTTTTCAAAATTTTATTTAATCAAATGAATCTATATTTTATTCCTCATACTTTGGTGGAAGAAATTTTTTTCAAAGAGCATTTTAAATTTTCTAAAAAAAAAAAATTTGAAATTATTCTAAGTGTTAAGAAGTAATATTTCCATTTACTTTTGTTACTTAGTGTAAATATTAACACTATGTTGAAAGTAACTTTTACTTTTGGTTAGAGAATATCTACTCTAATATTAACAAAGACATTTATTTACAAAATAATTTCTAATCCATAGAATTTCTAAATAGCATAATTATATGATCATAATAGGAACATCCAATCATACAAGCATTAAAACATAATCATGCCATTTAGAAGTAAATTTCTCTACAAGGATCAATCATGTTTCATAAGCATATTTAGCCAAATATTTTTTTTTTTCATACCCCAAGTAACAATATGAGTAACAAAAGAAAATTTCACAATAGTATAAGGCTACAAATTCTCTTAAGATTTCATTGCAACAATGAAGATTTCCCATAAAATAAGTTACAAATTGATAATATTTTCAGTCATACTCATCTCCCACATAAGGGTATTATTCATCTTTGCTATCCCTTCAAGAACCTGATAAACATTGAGGTTGACCATGGAGGCTCACCTCCCAACCTAGGCCTTTACAAGGCCACCCCCGAGCTTGGGGATCCAATCTGGAATGGGTTACAAACAGAAACACCGAACAAGCAAGAAATGAAATAGGGACTCAAACACCAGAAAACTTCCCAACATCAGGATGAACAACAGGAAGTATCTCCAAGAGACATTCCAGAAATAGGAGTAGTGGTAGACCTCACTGAAGGAGAAAGCCAAGATTTAACAAAGAATACACAAGGCTCACATGGACTTGAAAAGGACCATCTTTACAAGATGTTGTCCTGAATAACCTCCTAGATGCCCTCAGGCCCTTCTTGGCTTCATGGGTATCATGTTACCCCAAGTTTATCCCTCCTCACATGGGAGACTCTACACTTAACAGGAATCATTTCCATCTACCATTCCAAGGCTACTCTACCCTCCCAAGGGTAAGTGTACCTTGAAGACCCATTTGTAATCAATCACAAAGTAAAGACATTGAGAAACAAATAAAGAAATTTTCAACAGAAAATAAAAGCTTCAAAATGGATAAGACTCCATTAATGGAGTCCTTGAGCTCAAGAACACACATAAACACAAACAATTAACTTTTAAATAAATCCAACCTTAATCTAAGTTAAGGTGTGATGAAGAATGGTGTTGAGCTATCCTTCCTAAGCTCCTTCTCCAAAGGCTCCTTCAAACTGAATTCTGTCTCTAAGGGTAGAGAGTGGGTGAACACTCAACTCATCCTAAAATATTTTCTAAATAGGCAAACCTCCAACATGAGCAAGGCTTAACCCAAGGGTGAGGTAACTCTAACCAATCCTAAACTAAACCACATCCTAACCCTCCAAGGGTGAAGTCAAATGAAACTTGGGTAGAAGAGAGAGTGAGGTTAACCAAAGTCACACTCCTCTTCCAAATTCTCTCAAAGTTGAAAATGACACTAAAAGGGAGTAATAAATGATTTTAGAGGCTCATTAATGACAGAAAATGACCCCTAACCTATAGGGTACCAAGTTGGGTGACTAAAACTAACCCCGGTTACCCCCTAGGAGCCCAAAAGACCCTCTAAAACTCACCCTGAAGTTAGCCTACGGATTTCTAAGTCAAAGAAATTCTAGAAACTTCTAACCCTGGGGTAAGCTTGGGTACTACTCCTAGATGACCTTAGTTAACCCTTAACTAACCTTGGTTTCCCCTTTACTAGCCATGTCAAAAATTAAATTGCAACACTTGCCAAATTTGGCACATTAAATTAAAACAAATGACATGACTCAATAACATGAACATTTGCTAATTTAATAACACACATGCAAACCACGTTCATGAAATAAACACATAACAATGAGGTCCATGTCTCTTTATATAGACAGGACCTTGGAAAGCATGGTTATTTACATAGGTTCCAGTACTGGGTCCCCGATTTAGATCCATGGTCAACTTTTCCTGCACACATCAGTAGATCCAAAACAACATGATATGAAACATAACATAACGTCAATAATATATGTAAGCATATAAACCACATTGCATTAGAACTAAAATATCCTAGCATCGGTTTCCTAAACCAATTTTATCATATTATATCCATACAAGTAAGTCCATATAAGACATCAACATAAGCTGAAACTGAATCAGAAAATTAAGCAACTCAAAAGTACCCTGATTACAAAATCAGGTGCTGAATATATAACATAGGATTTCACCGATCCTCAAATGTATAAAAAGTCTCTGGTAGTCAAAGTATGTCAAAGCATAAACTATTGAAAGCATGAGAACAAAATAATAAAACTATAACAGTCCAATGTAGGTCTCACACTTGGTATCAATGAAAAAGGCATTAAAAATTTGATTCATTCATCTCCTAAACAAGATATGCTTGGTATAGGTTTTCCACCTCCTCCAATCAAGGTAGTTGATCTTAACCATCGTCCTCCTCTTCATGTCCTTCTTCCAACTCCTTCTTTAGATCACCCTGATACTCCTCAAGATGTGGCTAAGAAAGTGTATGTCTAGTTAATGAATTCTAAGAAAGAAATCTTTAAACCCATACCGAAGAATTCTCTCTCTAAATACATATTTCCTTTTCATTATAGTAAATACATATGTCCTTTTCATTATAGTAATACACATTTACTTGCTGATTGTGTGCATTTCAAACTATATGTTAGAGAAAGAGCTACTTTAGGAATTATATCTCATTCCCGTACAGTATTACAATTTCTTCATAATTTTGATATAGGGCATTCCCCTCGTTCTTCTATAAGTTAGATCATATTTCTCCTCCTGTCTCTTAACTAGGGGAAAGAGGTATTTTATTCCAGCCTTCTAGGATCCATTTTTCTCTTAGCATGTATTTTGTTTTGAGTTTAATTGGTTATTCTTTCTATATGCTATCCTTTTTATTATTATTATGATACATACTTTCTTCACTTATAATCATTCATGATACCTTTTCTAGGACATTTGTTTTGTAAAGATATCTCTATTTCTATAACATCTCTTGATATAATTTGATATATCCTTTGCTTTCATCCTTGGGGGGGAAGGTATTTTTCTTCTTCCTCTATCTAAAGATCTACTTTCCTTAGCTTAGTGGCAATTTTTTATCATACAACATTATTTCCTTATAAAGATTTATGTTTTTGGCCATGGCTACCCTCTTATATGGGAGGTGATTGTCCTAGGTCATCACCTCTTCTTTATTTTTGAAACTATGCTCTTGATAAACTCTTGCCTTTGCTTTGGGTTAGAGTTTGACTCCTTCATTTTGAGATTCATGTTCCTCTTCATCGCAAGGGGCTAGATGATTGAATCTTTGGTCCCTCTTTCTTTAGAAGATGATATTTTATCCTAAGCACTCCTCTATGGTGGGGGTCTTGATGATAATATATCTTCCCCTTTGAGTATCCTTTTTCCATATGTGACATATCCATTTCATAATTATCTATGTTCTTAGAGGCAAGGGTCAATACTCTTTGCTAAGGATATAGTGTATATTATTGTTAAACTGGATATCTCCTTACCTTGTGAAGTAGGTATTCTCTTTCTCTTCCTTATCCTACCTAGTGGGTAGTCATGATAAGGTGGGGGAATATATAGGGTCTCCCTTATACTATATTTTACATTAGTTTACATTTTACAACATGCTAAATCCTCATAAGGTAACGCACATAAGTTGCTAAATCCTGAAGAGACGCATTTTTATTTTTATTTTTGCTAAATCCTTGGAAGGTAACGCGCATAAGTTGCTAAATCCTGAAGAGATACACATTTTTAATTTTACAATATTCAAAATCCTTGGAAGGTAACGCACATAAGTTGCTAAATCCTGAAAAGACACACATTTTATATATTTTCATAGTGATACAAGAATGTGGATCTATGGATATTTCAAAAGTCATCAGAAGATGCATTACAATTACAAAGCACAGTTTATGGGTGAACCTATTGGGATATCCCTCCTTGGTGATTCATGGTAAGGTGGGAATCTTACAAGGCGAGGTAATCACTTTCTCTTTTCTCTCTTTCACTTTCATGCTAGTAGGATTAGATCATGAAGCTATGTTATCTATAGTGTTGCTCTTGTCTTACTTATGTAATCATGTATGTTTTCTATGATTAATTGCTCTTTACTTTCATATCTTTTTGCATGTATGTTGAGTTAAAATCATTGGTTTGGGGGCTCATGTCCTTGACTTAGTGATGTTCTACCTCGTTGCGATCCACCAGAGTCTTTCTTGTAACTTTATCGCGAGTATGTTTGATTTCAATACTCCCGCTAAAGTGGTGGCTTAATGTATCACCTTAAAATGGAAGCACTTCCATGTTAAGAATTTTTATCCCTCCTTAGGTGGTTTTTTTTACCACCATCATATTATCCCCTCATTTTTGCATCCTCTCCTACTCCTTTGTATGTTTAGGACCCTGATAGAGCCTCTCCAGGCACCTTCCATCCCATCTAGTTATTTTCCAAGGGTTCTGACTCCCTAGTTCAAGGTTGACCTTGACCTTGACCTAGGTCAAGGATGACCTCAACCTTGACCTGGGTCCCCCTTTCAAATTTGGAAGTCATACGGTTGTCGGAGGTCATCAAAAGTTCATTTCTTGCTTCTGGGTCGGCTATTTTGGGTTCTGAAGTGACGATTCTTAAATTATATTTAATATAGGTCCTCTTCTAGGGGTATAGGCATAATTGGAATTTAATTCTCCTATGTCAGCCTCTCTAGAAGATTGTGCCCTAGTTTCATATATAATGAAGTTTTCTCTTCTCATTTTCTCTAAGTGAGGTGAAGCAAAAAAGGAAGCACTAAGTCTCTCTAAGCCATATGAAGCACGGATTATCAAATCAGGAAAGAAGAAGCCAAGCATTGTTCTAAATGTTTTCAAGCTTTCAAAGTTTTCAATTCTTCCTCTCAAGCATTCAAGTTCCCCATTGAAGATCAAGGATTCAAGCTTTCAAGCCTTTGAAGGGATTTGGTTCAAACATTCAAGATCCATCATTCAAGCCCTAGATCTATCCATCATGCTGGTGTGATATTCCTTCAAGATCCTCTGTGCATCCTCAAGACTCTTTAATTATCCCTTCAAGGTGGATTCCAAGCATACAATCATGGAGGTTTATGGTTTCTAATTGAGTCCAAGCTTTCATATTTGCATACTTGTTTACATTCAAAATAAAATTGCATATCTATTTGAATATCATAGCTTCATTGTTAGATTTACTTCTACTACTTGCAGGCATTCTTTATTTCAATTATTGATTTCAAGGTTAATTCCTAAATCAGGGTTTGACTAAGGAAAACCCCTCCCCCCCAACAAACAAATCTATTTTTCTTGTAGATATAGGTTTGAAATAGAAGATCAGAGTGCAGATTCGAAAACCCTTTTCGGAAAACTTTCGAGACCCAAAAATAGAATTTCAGTCTGAGACTTTTTAGGTTGATTCTGACCTAGGTCAGAAATGGAAATTCTAGGTCAATTGTGGCATTGACTTGAGGGTACAAATTAGAACTGTCTCATAACAGAAAAATATTTTTGGGTTTTGTTCGTCTCTGCATTTCTATTCCAGATCCTGTCTCAAAGTTTCCAGAAACTGGGTGCAGACCCCCAAAAACAACATTCTTCAAATATGCAACATTTCAAGGTTAGTACTTTCCTCCTATTCATTTCAATTAAATTTCTTAATCTTTCTAGACCTATCACACACTCTCTCCTATAAAACAGGAATTCAGGGTTTTTCTCTTTATCCATATCCTTAATAGGTTGATTCATTTATGCATTGATGCTTTCTTTAGGGTTAATCAATTTGGATCTTCCCTTTAAGAAATTTAGGATTAAGAGGACAATCCTACCCTCCTCACACACATATTAGTTTACATCACCTATATCATTCCATAACATTCTTAAATGTAATATTTCTTATGTTATAATGTGCAATAGCATGTTGTAGATTTGTTGTAAATGATTTTTGATGATAATAAAATATTGAATCTCTTGTTTTTACCTATTTGTCTTGTTTTCTTCTTTTGTTTTGTGTTGGTTGCAAGGTTTGGACTGATCTCTTTGAGTTTTCTCCATCCTTGACTGTATCATGTGTAGATGTAGTCATGATAGGCGGTGTATAAGTAGGAACATTAGACAATTATGTTGGTATAGGAATGGAATTGTCAACATAATTTGTAGGATTAGAGAAGTTTAGAGCATCGACATAACATTTGGTAGGCATGATATTATTTTTAATGATATGAGAAATTGCACACCACATGTCCACACTATGTTCATCACTTTGAATAATTCTCCTCAATCCTTCAATCAAGGAGATTGCCTCAATATTTGAGTATTCTAGACCCATCCATTATTTAAGCTTTTCCAAGTCATTGACAAGTTTTCACAATTGGTTAGGAGATACTCATGTCAAGGATTCATCCTCGTCATGATAAATATGGGAAGAATGGTTCTCTGCAATATTGGGTATTTCATAAATGTAGGCATAGATGTTTCACCTAAATTCCCATGGAAAATGCTAGTTGACTAGGGCTCAACATCCTTAGTATTAAAACTGTGGGAAGTCATAAGCCTATAGCTTCTTCTCATAAAGATATTAGATGTATAAATCAAGGTCATAAAACTCATACATAACACTATATGTGAAAGATATGTCTAGACAATGCAAATTCTTAATAAATTGGTCATTTAAACATTGCATAAAATGAAATAAATTATAAATTTGAATTAACTAAGATCTCTAAAATCATATAGGTTAGATTAAATCAAAATTAAATATAAAAATCAGATTTGAAATGAAAATCAGAAGGTAATGCAAACATATGTCGGGCTCACCAAAATGTAAAGTGGAGAAATAGGGCTCACTAGCTTAGGGATTCAAACTAGGAAACAAGGCCTATTTCCACTTGTATTGTAAGGAGAATGATCCACTTGGCTCAAGATACTTGGGCACAACATGGATTAAGTGGTCCTTCATTGAGAATTGAAAATGACTATAATTATGAAATAAAAATGAAGAAGCTAAGGTGAAGCATGGTAAAATAATAGGTCAACATATACAAGGATTCAAAGATTGGATATGCAGACTTTGACTATAGATATGAAGAATATGGACAAAGAGGAACTTGTTGTCAAAATTTGGACAAAAACTAAGGGATATCTGTGAGAGGGGAAGCCTAGTCCTGGACTATGTTGTGTGGGGAAACCTAGTCCTAACTTTTTCTGATCTACAAAATAGAGTTCTATAGGTCTTCTAATGGTCGATTTAAACCTATATATGTGCCTTTGTAACTTTCCACCTACCCACTCAAATAAAAAAAATTTGGGTTGATTAGGAGTTTTTCTAGGTCAAACCCCAATTTAGGAATTAACCTTGAAATTGAAATAAATTGAAAAGGAAATTAAGTGTGTTTATAAGTAGAAGAGGCCAGATCTAAAAATTGAATATTTATACCTTTATAGGCCCTCCTTGTGTTGAAACCCTTATGAAGATGTTGGTGTTGACTATGTAGAGTTCACTTTAGAAATATTTGATCATGGTTGCTATCATGAATACTATAGATTTTAATTTTATTCCTTGTCTTCAATGCTTCAAATAATACTTGAATGCTTTCTCTTAGGATGCTTGAGATATTGAGTGCTTGATACAGGATGTGTACTTGAGATTTTGGAGCAATCTGACACTGGACACATTTTTTGGCCCCCACAAGCTAGCCGTTAGAGGGTTTAAATTTGGGCCTCGATTATCAGGACTAGGTTGCCTTAGGCGACCTAGTTTGGGACTACATTGCCCCAAGCAACCTAGTCCTAGGATAAGGTCATACTAGGTCACCCTAGGAAACCTAGTCCTGGGACTAGGTTTCCCCAAGTGACCTTTTCTTCCTAATAGAATAAGAGTGACACTAGTACATTTGACCCAGAAAATTGACCAACATTTCCCACCAAGCATTAAAATAGTTTTGCTTGGTCAGTTTATTGAAGGAAATTTTTGATTTTTTTTAACCCATTCGCATGTTCATTAGAATTATGAAAACCATGACATGTCGTAATAATTATGATGAACACGGGCATATAACTAGAAAAAAGAGAAGGTTTCATTTTATTTCATTTTCATTTCATTCCGCAAGTAGGGCACGCAGAACGCAGAACACATTTTTAGTTGATTAGGGCTTATCGAGATAGCTTGGAGTAAGAAAAATATGACATGCATTTGCTTGCGGAGGAGTTGAGGACAGCGTAAAGGAGTTGATTAGGGATTTTCTATATATAAATTTTCTGTATAAAGGATTTTCTTCTCGCTTGTATTCTTTAATGTGAATTTGGTTGCATTGGTGCTTGCAAGAAGCAAACAAGAGGTTGCACAAACTTACTTATGCAAATTTGGGAAGGACTCTGCTGCCTCTCAACCCTCAACAGAACTTGATTGTGAGTTTTTTATGGGGCATCTAAAACTAATCACAACTTCCTTTATGCATAATATTTTGATTGGGCTAGTTTATGTTATTGAAAAGCATATATTTTTCCTTTGATAATAACATATGACACGATTAGGGCACAACATATGACACTGGTGTATGTTATTGAAAAGCATATATTTTTTCTTTGATAATAACATATGACATGATTAGGGCACAACATATGACACAATTAGGGTTAATATCACTTATTATATTATAAGTTGCGATCTTACTTTGGTTTTTTGAAAGTTTTCAAGATACAGACCCCTTCCCGAGTTCGCTACAAGAGACTATTTCTAGAAAGATAAATTCTTTTGTGTGTATCATTAGAATGGGAATGAATAATCCCACAAAGAAAGGGAATTATTGTAATATTATTGTCTGTCAACTAGAAAGCATAATTGATCTTTCAGACAGATATCTCTCTTCGCTTATTGAATTTTTTTAAAAAAATCAACAAATGAAAGGCTACCCCTGCAATTATACAAAATATAGGTTATGTGAACTCAAAATCATATGGATTCACATATTAGTGTGACCATTACTAACTAGCATGTCAATGCATAAACTTCATAGCTTGACACTCTAATAGGTCACGCTTAAAGATCAAATACCAAACAAGTGATTGGCACGAAACATAACAACTGCCATTTAGTAGTTTCTCAAGTTAACATTTTCCCATGAAAGAGTTCCAAATGACCTCTAAGTGTATCTAACTACTGCTAGAATCACACCCCCATGTATTTTTTGGCTTATCAAGCTAGATGCCCTTGAATTAAATTTTGACTAACATAGTGGAGCTCCAAGATGGATACAGAAAGTTAATAATTAGGAATGAACAGTTTACAAGTGATAACGATATTTAACATATAAATGCAAAATATTAATATGGGTTAAAATATATCCATACTGATAAAAAAAGTATTGAAATTTTGTTAGTTTGAGTGTTAACTCTTTTGAAATATCAATTCATCTCTAAAATTATGTATTAAGGTTCTCATCCTATCTCCATCGCGGCCGAATTTGATGTATTAAGGTTCTATTAAGTATATATGTTGAATGTCATATTTATGTAATCATATGAATATTTGAAAAAAAATTATTTTTAAAATTTCCCTTTTTTTACTAGTCAATTTCCTACCATCCCCTACAACATGGTTTCTGAAAATCTCAACCCAAAAACACATCCATCATCCCTGTCCAAAAAAAATGGTGTAAAATAGTATATTTGTTGTGTCAATTTTCTTGCTAGAGTCCATACCAAATTAAACTTCAACAATTTAGTGTGTTGTGCAGATCTAGGAGGAGGCACCAATTGCCTATCATCCATAAAATAATGGCCTCTGGAAAAGCCAACCCAAAAATGCATCCCCCAACCCCATACAAAACAATTTGGAGTAACATAGTATATGTGTACTTGTGTCCATTTTCTTGATATAGTCCATAAAACATTAAACTTCATTAATTTAGTGTATCATCCAGATCTAAGAGAAGGCATCAATTGCCTCAAATATGAGCTTACGTGAATCCCTAGTTGAGATGTGCAACTTTGTAATTTGATACAACTAGAGATTATATGAGAGACGAAAATTGTCCTTGCTTCATACAAGGAAAAGGAAATAGGAAAGAGTATATTGAAGAACTTACAACTATATACAAGGCTCGTCCACTAGAGGTAATTCTAGTAAAACACAATTACAAGCTTCCTTTTCTCCTCATGTGTGGACTGCAAACACCAAGCTCATCCAGTAGAAATAACTCTAGCTAAACATAATCATTGGGGCTCTTTGTTCCTCATAATATTCCTAAAGTGATATATTTCAGCCATTTCCGCAACTTGGGTGTAACTCTGAGCTATATTTAATTAATTTTATTAAGGTTTCCATTTTATATAAATAATTTATCACACACCTCATTATTGTAGCTCATTAGAAAGAGAATGGAAAATTTTAAATGATACGACCCTGAAAAGTGACTTTAGGTGCCAAAAATATTCTTAAAATGAAATAAATCACTTTTCAAAGTTACAAGGCTTAATAAACAAAAAAATGATTTTCTAATGAGTTTTTGGGAACATTCTCATAAAAGCTTATAAAAAGGGAGTTGAGGGCTCATTTTATATTATGTAGTTTATTTTATTCTATGTATTGAGACACTTGTGGCTAGAGAGATTGAATGTGGATCATCTCAGCCTCTAGATGATGAAAACCCTCTTGAGAAGATCAATTTCGGCAGAGAAAGATTCCCTCCTAGCTAGTGATTTAGCAGAGTCACTCAAAATTCACATCTGCACTTTAACGGGTATGACATGAAATTTATGTAGTCTTTGTAAAAGATAAATTTCAGTGCTTTACATATTGATATTATTACTTTTATTTTTGGATATTATTGGTATTCTACTTGTTGTTGGATGTGGACTTGGCAAAGTGTGAGTATTGAAATATTATATTTGGGCTATCTTTGCTTTGCATGAAAATAGCTACTCCTTGGTGCATGGGTTTTGAATTAATTTGTCGAAAATTAGTGAAAGATTGTTCTACATGCTTAGGGATGCCATTATTTGTGAGTTGATTTAATTGGAAATTGAGGCATATGTTCCTGAACTTAGCATTAGTATTTGCACAATTGGTTCTAGTTGGAAGCTTGGGAGAGTAATAACCATGTATAGGCACAAGTTTGCAAACAAGTTTGAGTATGTATGAAGGTGAATCACAAGGGTTTAAAACACCTTTCTTGTTGGACATTCCTCCTTCTTTGACCATGTGAGATTAATTGCTTGGGCCTGGCCGATATTGGTGACTTCTAAGGTTGATTTATTCCCTGCTCAAGTTGTGTTCTTCCTCCTTTATGGCGTGAACCCTCCTCAAGAAGATGAATACCATTTTCTGAAGAAAATGAAAACCCTTTTTTGAGGATCTGAGAAGAAAAATATGGGTTGCAAAGCATGAACTAATGTGCTGGTGTGCTGATTGTGGAGTATTCTATCAGACCATTGCATTCTTCTATGATTGTTATGGTGTGGAGAGAGAGTTGTGAGGAAGAGGAGTTTGTCATGGCTTCATTTGGAAGAGGAAGATGAGTTACCAAAAGGTTTATGGATCACATCTTCATTTGGAAAGAGTGATCACTTTAATTCAACTATTATATCTCAATGAATCAAACTTCTAAATGGTACTTCGCTTATTTTAAGCTACAAATAAAACTGGTCCATAAATCTACCAATTATCCTCATACCTATGATTTGATAATTATCACATGGAATTAATGATGTGACTTGAAAAAACAAAAACCATGTAAAACTACCAGAGAGAAGTACAAACCATGCCAAACTACCAGAGAGAAGCACAAACTATGTCAAACTACTAAAGCGACAAGTAAAAACCATATAGATAGCATTGTATTATTATAATTAAAACTAAAATCAAAGATGATTTGGAAAGTGATTGTGTTGGAAGTTGAACCCTCTTGTACCAATAATGTAAGAACCAAATAGTTTATAAGTTTAAAAACAAAGCTTCTGACACCATTCACTAACTTGTATGCACAACATACTGATTTAAACAAGGACAAAAACTAAGATGACATAGTGTCTCAAGCCTTTCACGTCGGTCAGCAACCAAATATTTTAATCAGTTCCAAGTTGATATTACAATTTTCTTGCATCATTAACTAATATATAAATATTTTTGTTTGCAATGGGTTTCTACATAACAACTGTGTGTAAAGCTTATGGGAGCTTTGCACGTCTTTTGGAACATGATTATATTCTTTTGACATAGCACTACCAGATAGTGTTCCCTATTTGTGCATGAGTTCCTTTGTTGGGTTATTGACTTGTAAAATATAGTCTGTACATCTGTAGCCATATTTCTCCTTAGCTCTCTGTACTATGCTTCATTTCAAGAAAAAGTAAAACAATAACTAAGGTCTGACATAAATAGGCTCACAAAATTGATTGTTTTCCTTATCACATAATGTCATCACTCAAGGATTTTACCTATAGATAAATTGACCATTCTAATTGTCATTTTTTTCATGTTATCCAAGACTGCCACCAAGAGAAACAATAACATTAATGTTATTCCAACAAATAATTTTGATTTGCTTGCATCTTGGTTTGATATTGATAATAGTTCACAGCTTAATGTTATTCAAACAGAGAATTTTGATTTTCTTGCATCTTGGTTTGATTCTTCTGAACTTCTTCTTTTTATATCAATTTAAATTTATCAGGTGTGATTTAAATTTGTTTGGTGTGAGGTATAGGGTTTTAAGTTGTCTAGTTGCAAACTCCTTCGGTTGTTGATTCAAGAACAAGACATGCATATATTATTTGTGTCATGGGTTGACATAATTATTTTTTGAGATGTACTTTTCACTTAGCATTCATTACATCTGAGTATAACATCAGACCTTCCTAATAGATCACTCAAAGTACAAATACAACATTATTCACTAAATAATTAAAATTTTCAAATCATTTGATATCCTTCATTGAAATGAGTCGTGAGTCATTTTATTTTATGGAGAGCCACTTTTATTAGAATTGGTAACATTTGGAGTCTTAGTAAAATGACAGCTTATCTGATATGAGAAACTCATTACGTATACATATTTTTGAACTAAACAGATTCACCATTAATAAAAGAAGAATTTGTCATGGGTTAGAAAAATCAGAATGTAGGGAATCCCTCTTGAAACATGTGTAAAAATTACAGACAATATACTAAAATCTTCATCCACTTGAACCCTTAGTCTAGTTTTGGTGGTCTTTAGGTCTTAGGGACAGCTTGTAGTTGGTGAATAGCTTGTAAATTGAAATGGAGCTCACAAAAAAACACACAAGAACAGCAATCTTATCAAAATGGATGCCCTCACTTTATAACAGAATACGTCGAACAAAAAACATACTAAACTCCATGTTACTTTGTGGCCTCCCTTGTAGCTCGGGAATAAAATTTCTACACTAGTGACCACTACAGTTAGGACCTAACATATGTCAAAACTTGAATCACATTTTCTTTGTTCAGAAAGTGAAAAAAAATCTTTAATCTGGGATTAACTGTATAATTTTGGGATTCATGAGTTCACTTTTTTATTTGATATGAAATATGAATCTATGCCGATAGACTAAACATCAAGGATCGGGGGTATTCATTCAACCAAATTCACTTGGGATACAATCTTAGCCAACATTCCTATATCATGCATCTCAAGGATCGAAGGTATTCATTTGATTGAATTTGTTTCAAACACAAACCCAACTTTGTTCCTTATATCATACATCTAGCAATTTGAAGTTTGATAGATGATATAATCAAAGAATATATCATGACTGTCACTAGTTCTACTCAATCAACTGAATTGCTACATTGTTGATTTACTATATTTTAATCAATAAAATATTTTATATATTTTATCTATTACCTTTTTCTATTTGATTTAGAGGAGAGTTTATTATATTAATACTTTCCCCTATAACTCTCCCTCCCCAGTAAATTTGCTTTGTCTAAAAGAAGACAAGTAGGCCTATTTTGGAATAACCAGGCTTCAACAGACAAGTCGCCGAATGGAATCCATTAAAGATATTTTAGTTAGAGAGTTTTTTAATGACTGGTTTGAACAAGGGAGTCTAAAATTATATCTATGGTTACCAAAAATACCTAATAAAGAAGCATTCATACTCATATTGAGATAGAGTTAAATTGAACCATTCTCAAAAAATTGCATTTAGATTATTAAAAACATTTTTTCTTATATGTAATATTATTGTTTCATCTGTAAATAATATTTAATTCTAATTATTTAAATATTATAATAAAGATGGATATAGACATTTCACAAAACTATACAGTTGAACCCTGAGAAAAGACTCCATTTGTAGCTTAGAAGTTTGAGTGCAAGATAATGCATTTTCTCTTGTCTTGCTCATTCAAACTTAGATACAGTCACAAGGGATTTTTGAATCCATGTTAGAGAATTTATCTAATCCAAAATAAAGATGATCCAAACTCTGGTTAAGCTCTGAAGACCTACAAAAAGAGCAGAGTCTATGGCTGACAATAGAGAGTATCTAACACATATCTCATTTGTATAGAACAAGTAACTTATAAGAAAGTTACAATCAGACGTGTATACAAAATATCAGAGGTTGAGCATGTACAATGCAAGAAACATAATATTTACATGAATTAAAAGAAGTTACAATCAGAGGGTATTAGAAAAATCATAGATTGAGCATGTAAAATGCATTGTTTTTGTAAGAAAATGTAAATAGGAAAACACATTACTAAACCAAATAATATTTTCATTTCTAAATCTGAAATTAAATGTAATTTTAATTAATTTATCTAGAAACATTATATTTTAAAATCATATTTATAATTGCATTTAGAGTAGAATTTAAATATAAATTTAAGGAAAGAAGTTCTAAATTGATATCTGAAGGCATTATATTTTTCCATTAGTATACTTAGAAGAAAACACGATCTGCACTATCGGTTTACTCTACACTGACAGACAGCGCATAGCACTATCCAATGCCAAGGTTACCTGACAAACACTGTTAAGTGTTACCCGATGACAAAAAGGTAAACGATACCCGACAAGTAACAATAGTGCTACCCGACAGTATAGCAAAGAGAGGAACCAGACAAACAGTTCAGTCAAGGAACACTGACAGACTGCAAGTTCAAACTGACAACCAAGAACCGACAGTCAGTTACATCCCGCAAAAAGTGGATCTGACTTTCCACGTCAAATAAATCACTGAAGTTGTATTTATAACTTCTTGATTTGCTTTTAAATCCATTATGTGTGGAGGAAGCAATGTAATCTTTATTGTTTTAAATCATTTTACTATTTTAAAACATGCAAACTAAAGATCAAGGTCAAGTTGTAAACCTTGGATCTGAGAGTTAACATTGTAAATCATGAATTCCAAAATAGGTCAAACACTTGTATAAATAGGTGCTCAATCCATTGAGAAAATTTGTTGTTCAATGAAGATAGTAGCCACACAGAGAAACTAAAGACCAGACAGAGAATTCATGCAGTAGAACACAAACAGATTCAAATCAGTTTTCAAGAACAGAACAGAGGCTACCGACAAGCAGAGAAAAGGTATTCATCAATCACTCAAGGTGATATTATTATTGTAAAGGTTTTAATGGATCTGTAAATCAGAAATAGTAGATTGCATATAGTCAGGTCAACATTTGTACTCATTCCAACAAATGAGGTACACTAATAAAATCCTTTCAAGAAAGGTGGGCTTAAACGTCCTATTGTAAATCTCATAATTGAGTGCATACTTAAATCAGTGTTGCTAAAGCTCTTAATAGAGTAGATCTTAACAGGTCTCCACCTTAATACTCTTAACAGGGTAGATCATCAGAAGTGATCAAATTGTAAGCCTTAACCAGCTCCCTTCCATTCTGCAGATAGTAAAGTTTTGTGGGTGTCATCCCCACCACAGTTTTTACTTCCTAACAGGAGTTTTCTGTGATGCCATATCTTGTGTTATGTCTTTATCAATTTCATGAATGCTTCTATGAATGATTGAAAACTATTAAAGATTGTGAACAAACAATAAATGCATAATAAAGAATAACAATAATGGTTGGTAAATCAGAATTGAATGATCATTAATGATGAATTGACTAAAGTGTTAAAAGTTTTAGAGGTACTGATTCACCCCTCCCCTCTCAGTACTACTTCCCATTAAGTCCAACAATTGGTATCAGAGCTAAGTATCTTCTTGAAAAGCTTAAAGGCTTAAGAGCAAAGATCATACAATGGAGAAGTACAAACTTCATAAGAATATTGAGAACAAAAAGCTTGAGATAAAGATGTTCTATGAATAGTATAAAGAAGCGAGAATCAAGATGAGAGAGTTGTTGAATGAAAGAAAAGGTATGGCTACCAGGAACAATGAAATAGACTATCAGGAAGAAGAAATTCTAGATTTCTTTGAATCTTTAGGATCAAATGCAAGTAATGTATCAGTACATCAGAAGAGAACATCACAAATCTAAAGGAGATCAACCTACATCTGAGAGAGAAAATAAAGATGCTACAAATCGGTCAAGAGACCTAGATGGTAAGAATGATTGATGTGATGAGTTCTGCCAGACAAGCTGAAATAGAAAGAACACTTGTTATTGATGATAGAAGGAAGATTTCAGAGAAACTACAGGAAAAGAAAATGGAAATTCAAAGACATGTTGAGCATCACCATGATCTCACAAATTAGATTATCCTTATGAGTCAAGAAGAAAATAGAATAAATGTGGAACTCATTGAGAGAATACAAATTATCGGTGAACTAAGAGAAGAAAATGAAAAGCTAAAGCATGAGGTTAGAATTCAAAAACATCATAATGAAATTATCAAAAAGTTTGAAGAAAGCAATAAAATAATGGATGACTTTCTTGAAGGACAACGAAGAGTCAACAACAACAGCGGTATAGGTTTTACCAAAAATGGAGAATCATCAAATCCAAAGAATGTCTACAAACATCCAAGACCAAGAAAGCCAACATGAAAGCACTGTGGAAAGCAAGGGAACACATCAAATACATGCAGAGGTAAAATCAAAGGTACTCCTAAATCTACACCTACATCTTCATCCATAGGATTTTGTTATAAATGTAAAAAGAAAGGACATAAGGCTTATGAATGCAAGACCAAGATAGAAAAGCCAAAGAAGGAAAACTACATGGACAAATACTATCCTACATGCAAGATGAATGGGCACACATCTGAAGAATGCTGGAAAAAGAAAAGGCAAGCATGGAAGCCAAAAGGTAAAGAAGTTCATTATCATCCAAAGAGAATCGGTAATCAATATGTATGGGATTACAACACTAGGACAAACTGTACAGCATGTGTTAGATATGGTCACATTGTTGCAAACTGCATGAGAGCATAGACCAAAAGGTCTAGAGGCTGGTCAAACCCCAGAATGGCATGCTTACACTATCATAAAGTTGGTCATCTCAAGAAATATTGCAAAGACTGACTGAAAAAAACAAGCACATGTCCCAATGGTAACACCATTGAAGATATCTAGAGGGAAAGAGACAAAATGTGGAAAAAAGCTTCAAGAAATGATGAAGCTGGACCAAGAAATGCAATTGGTGACACCCCATCCAATGGATCTGGTGCCACCACCAACCCCACTTAAGCTAAACAAGTAAGTATGGAACTGCACTATACCAAGTTATATTTTGCACCAGTTCCATTATATAAATTGATAGATAGTCAAAATCTGCATAAACCAAAGATGCATATTACTGTACTTGTTACCAATTTAAGAATGCAACACCGTTGGTAAACACTTACTGAAAATCATCAGTGAAAAAAATAATGAGTTATTCATACTTACCAAAAATTGTCGGTCAACTAGTAAAAATGGTAAACTGCCAGTGTAACCCAACGACCGTCAGAAAGAAAGCAAAGTTAAGAAGTGGTCGTGATAGAATACCGATATCCATCGGTAAAATCAAAATGGTTAAAAACTAACCAAAGCATCATGTCTTCACTGACGATGATTTCAAATATCCTCCCAAAAAAACCCATCTTCATGTCCCGACAAGTTGTTGAGCATTTATTGCAAATACTTTGGTCAAAAGGTCTATAAATAGTCGACGAGACAACTTCATTTTTCACCTGCGATTTGAAGAGAAAGCAGAGCGAAATCAAAGTGATTCAAGAGCAAAAAGCAGAAGCATCTACAGATTGATTCAGCATATAGAGAATAGATTCCTCATCACCATTGCGAATCAAAGTAAGTACCAAAGACACCGAAAGATTTATGTTACTATTTTGTCAAGAAAAGCCCTAATTTCAAGAAAACCCTAAGTACTTGGAAAACAATGGCAACTACATCAAGAACTGCTAAATTGAAGAATGAAAAGAAGAATGTGGTGAAATTGATCAAGAACAGCACATGTGTAGAACCAAAATACAAGATTTTTCCAGAGATTGCATCGAATACCGATGAAAATGGCACATTTTCAAAAATTTCATCTAGGGTTTTGCTCATAGAAGACGTTAGGTCTTATATTCACTACAAGATTGCAGAGATAGGTGATTTAGTAATGGATGAAGCTTTTAAGAAGCTATGTGATGCTAAGGGAAAACTGAAAGAAGAACACAAACACTTTGAGGTCAAAGGGTTAACAAATGCCCTACATTTCCCGATGGAATTCAAGATAGAATGGATTAGGAAAGTCTTGAGCAAGATGCATGACAACAAACTATGGCTAGACCAACCCAAGAAAATAAAAAAGGATGGTCTTCATGCTGTAACCAGTTATCCAATAACTGACAAGCCTAGGGTACACAAGCATCCATCCATGAAAGAAGTTACAAAACTCACCAATGCAGAAGG
Organism: Thuja plicata; assembly: GCA_018584345.1. NCBI lineage: Eukaryota > Viridiplantae > Streptophyta > Pinopsida > Cupressales > Cupressaceae > Thuja > Thuja plicata. The sequence continues at coordinate 189,105 of MU227429.1, forward strand.
AGACAACAAAGGTCTCAAGGTAAACACAATCACCGATGAAGAGTTGAAATTTGGTGCATGTGTTATTGGTAACAAAAAAATTTACGCTAGCAGAATGAACAGCATTTTTGCAACAGTAGTAAGCACTACTTACAAGATTGTAACGAAGGGAATTCAGATGGGTCTGTGTGAGATCCTATTGAAACAACTGGATGAGAATATGATCAAAATCAGGTCTGCAAAGAGAAACACATGTAAGTTTGGATCACTTATTATGTGTATATTTTTCTACTTTCAAGAATACTTTCCTTCAGTAGGAAAAGTTGTATGGGACTCTACCAAACCGGTAACCCAACAAATTAGTAAAGTGATTAAGTCACTAGTAGACAACTTTGAGTCTATAATGTCTGCATACTTCCTTGAGTTCAAGGAAAAGATGATGGAAAGAACCAGGATTCCTAAGCAACTGGTTGAAAAAAACAAAGATGAGATATGTTTCATGGCAGACATAGACTTCACACATATCAAACTGGTTGTACCAAGAATAGATTGGTTATCACTGTTAGACTATGAGATCAATATTGATCTAGCTACAAGTGCAATTGAGGCATTACTCAATGAGCCCATTGATAAGAAACAACCAAGGTTTGGTACATATGAGGAGGCCAAATCTAAGATAAAACATGGCCTAGAAGTCAAGAAGACTATAAACAAGAAAGATAAAATGGTTAATAATCTCAAGAAGATTATATCGGTTACTGAAGAGGAAGAGCAGGATCAACAGGAGGAAATCGATGAATAGGGCAACATCGATGAAGAAGTAGAAGAAAGGAAATCAGATACAAAGGCTACTAAATCTGATGCACCTCCATCTCCACCTCCTACAAAGAAGCAAAGAACATGAAGTCAGAGTGTTGCTACCGATACCACACCACTTAAGAAAGGTCAAGTCAGGAACTATTTAAGGAAACAGCCAGCAAAAAGAACAAGACAACAACCTGTCAAAACCACACCACCAAAGAAAAGAAAAAGGTTTGTCAGGACACGGGCTAACTTGGATGACACCAAGGATGATGAACCAGATGTAGTAAACAAGAACTTTAGGAACCAAATGGTAGATGAAGCTGCCAAATCTATTGCTACCCATGGCACAATGATTGATAAAAATATCATGCAGTGGGATACACTGAATCCAGAGGATCAGAATAAAATACAGGAAGTGGTCATAAAATCTATGATTAAAAACAAGTATGCCCCTACTGAATTTGTAAATCAAATACCTAAAAAGCTAGGTAAAAGGATATACCAATAGTGGGCATATGCCTTGAAAATAGAAAGAGAAGCAAGAGAAACAATTATTGTGAGACTGATGCCACCTGAATCCAAATTTGAAGAAATACAAGAAGTATTAAAGAAATATTCAAGTAAATTTGTAGCCAAAATAAGGGCTTACAAAGTACTAGAGAGAAAGTTCATAGAATTGGATTCAATGACAGAGACCAAATTGAGACATCTCTTGGATCTACCGGAAGAGTCAACAAGTGTTGAGAAGCAATTACTTCTCACAAACACACCTCACAGAGAGGAGGAGACAGATAATGCAAGTCCTCAGCATATTGATCTAGACAACCAAAAAAGTGATGATGAGCCTATCAACTTAGATATAGGCATCGACGATAACATCCTAGACATCACTCATTATGATTCTGACAATGATCCCAAGAAGAAAGATGATGTGATATTTATCACACTCAAGGATCAACAAAGCCATCAAGTACTAAAGACATCAAATGGCAAGATAGTCAACATTTCTGATGAGAAACTATAGGACAAATCAATCTTGCACCCACTTGTGCAAGACCCTGCACAAAATATACAAAAGGATGAGGATGTCACTGCTGACAAGGCACTAACCGTTGAGCAGGACATCAATACTAACAAATCCCAAGCAGCAACTCAAAGTAACATGCATGTCATAATGAAGGCAATAAACATACTAGAGGGAAATGAGGGATCAAATGAAAAAGAAACAAGCACACCCAAAGACAAGGGTGATGAAGAAGGCAAAGGGACAATAGATACTACTGCAGAGCAAGCTGCAACTGATGATCATAAGAATGCATCTACTGATCAAAATAAGGAAAACACATAAAAGGAAATAAGGGACAAGCCTTTAGAGAAAGGTGAAGAAGGAAAGAAGGATGAAATTGAAAAGAAAACCAGAGCAAATTCTACATAAACACCCAAGGTTAAAGAAGAGACGTCTTCACATAACTGACAGGTGCCCACAGAGTATAAAATACTAGATGCTTCATCAACAAAACCTTCCCCAAGAAATTCAGAGCAAACACATGAACTAGCTATGGTAGTTCATACATATGCATCCCCTCAAATCTCAAAGAAGAAGAAAGGAAAGAATAAAAATCCAGTAACTCTGGATGAAATCATTGAGATTCTAGTATGTGATCCAAGATAGTATGTGATCCAAGGACATTGGATCTGATAGTTTTGACAAAATATGCAAAGATATGTGAGAGAAAGGCCATTCAAGACAAGCTAAAAAGAGTTGCAAAAGAGGCCAAGGTACTGGAAGTAGCAAGAAATATACTTCAAGAAATTGTACCAGACATAAATATTGATCAACAAACTCCAATCATTGATCAATTGGTCACTCTCACAGATGCAATAACATGTCAGAATACAGATGCTAAGAAGACAATGGAAGAGAGACTTGAACAAAAGTATTAATTCAAGCTTGCAAAAAAGATAAGTCAGGAGGTTGCACTGAAAAAGGTCAAGCTATCTGAATTGATAAGTACAATTGATCCAATTTTATCAGAAGTTGTTACCTTAATCAAGAAATTGTACACTTTAGATCAACTCACTAAGGAGTATACCGACAAGATAGCAAAAATAGATGTTGATCTTCAGTCGAGTGCACAAAATCTAGCCACCACCGAAGAAGCACTTAAATTGCACAATCAACAGATCATACATCCTAGGAAATAGAGACAGGACATTTAGTTTGCAGAGATGAAATACAGAGATGAGGTCAATGAGCTACAAGTTAAGCTCTTACTGACACTTACACTCCTGCAATAAAATATGACACAGGCAAGTACTCTAATTGCCACTCCTAAAATGTTTGTCCTAGACAACATTTATGATATGCACGCCAGACAAGAGCTGCAACACATGGCCCTAGAACAGTTGAGAGAACATTGGGAGAAACTAATGGAAGATATCAAAGTTACCCATTCTAATTTCTTTGACACATTGTAAGTTACACATTTTTGTCACAATTTTTGCATATTGTAAGTTGTATGTTTTTGTCATCAGTATCAAAGAAAGGGGGAATTTGATATGTAACATCACCTCAACTAAAGGAGGAAATCATATGTATAGTGGAAGAAAGGGGAAATAATGTACACTAAGAGAATAGATAGTATACATGTACATATACATACACTATACCGATGCACACAGTAAGGGGGGGTCATATTATGACAAGGATATAAACATGGTGTAATAATTTTAGTATTATGCACATATCAGTTTTTTGATACTAATGTCAAAGGGGGAGATTGAAGGAATTATATTTTTCCATTAGTATACTTAGAAGAAAACATGATCTACACCATCAGTTTACTCTACACTGACAGACAGGGCACAGCACTATCCAATGCCAAGGTTACCTGACAAACACTGTTAAGTGTTACCCGATGACAAAAAGGTAAACGATACCCAATGAGTAACAACAGTGCTACCCAACAGTACATAAAAGAGAGGAACCTGACAGATACAGGGAACCCGGCAAACAATTCAGTCAAGGAACACCGACAGACTGCAAGTTCAAACTGACAACTAAGAACTGCCAGTCAGTTACATCCTGCAAAAAGTGGATCTGATTTTCCACGTCATATAAATCACTGAAGTTGTATTTATAACTTCTTAATTTTCTTTTAAATCCATTATGTGCGGAGGAAGCAATGTAATCTTTATTTTTTTAAATCGTTTTACTATTTTAAAACATGCAAACTAAAGATCAAGGTCAAGTTGTAAACCTTGGATCTGAGAGTTAACATTGTAAATTGTGAATTCAAAAATAGGTCAAACACTTGTATAAATAGGTGCTCAATCCATTAAGAAAAGTTGTTTTTCAATGAAGATAGTAGCCACATAGAGCAACTAAAGACCAGACAGAGAATTCATGCAGTAGAAAACAAACAGATTCAAATCAGTTTTCAAGAACAAAACAGAGGCTACCGACAAGCAGAGAAAAGGTATTCATCAATCACTCAAGGTGATATTATTATTGTAAAGGTTTTAATGGATCTGTAAATCAGAAATAGTAGATTGCATACAGTCAGGTCAACATTTGTACTCATTCTAACAAGTGAGGTACACTAATGAAATCCTTTCA
>MU227429.1:201973-217984 GCA_018584345.1 Thuja plicata
CATGAAGTGAACGAAGATTAAAAAAACATAATTTTCAAATATGTATAGGTGTGATTTTTTAATCACATTTGTCACTTAACAAGGATGACATTTGATTATTGGAGTTGGATAAATATGAATTAGGTTGACCCTTTCATTTTATAGTGAGCTTATTTTGTTTACAAATTAATTAAGATGGTTGTATGTTCTTGTCAATGGAATTAAAAGGTCTTATTACAATGCTCTTTGTTGTGAGGTAGTAACTCTTTGGATATAGCAAGAGAAAATAACTCAATTACATTCCTTTTACAACAACATAATAACTCAATTACATTGTTCCTATTTGCAGGAAACAACCTATAGGAGACACTAATCCCATAGTCCAAGGTCAAAGTACCAACTCAACATGTGAGACACTAACCTCATCATAATACAACAGATAAGAAATGTGGACCATCAAAAGAATAAAAATTGCACCCTAAAATCACTTGAAGCATCAGTTGCCCCAATGACAGGAAGATAGGGAGATATACAAATGAACATCCTTCAAGTATGACTTTGAGCATTGGATTCCCAAAGATAGGAAGAGAGAAATACAAATGAACATTTTCTCTCTCTTCTTGTCTTTCGGGCATCCAAAGCTTCAAGTCATAATTGACATCATCAAATCGGTTGACAACTTCACTATTTTGTCTTCAACAACATTGCCAAAAGAAGGCATCTATTAGTGGTTTGGCTATATTTGAAGCCAGGTAATTTGACTAAATTAAGTTTATATTCTTGTAATTTGTTTGTTGATATTGGGAATTGTAACCATGAGTATGGACATGACTAATTAATGTGTATGAGCAGGAAACATACAAGGACATTGGAGGAGTGGATAGAGGTATGTTTTTAAGGGCACTACTCACTTTTTCTCTTCCTAGTCTAGATGACTTTTATCTTCAAAGATCTACCTTTTCTACCTCCAGCATATTTGAATGAAACATGTCTTTGAGAAATTAACAATGTTGGATACATTGTATTTCAAGACAAATCTAATGATTGCAATTGCATAAGAGTTATGAATACTGCTAGATGAAATTTATAAATTATTTTGTACTTTTATATGGCACTAACTATGCATTTTTCCTTATTTTTCTTTAGGGGTAGCAATGGGATCAGGGTGGCAATCTCATATTTATTTCATAATAGGTGTTACCATGTGATTCTTCCCAAAATAACATTGAATTCCCACCGTTTATATCCCAAGTAAGATAATCTATGATCATTGATCTACACTTTTGCATAAAATTCCAATCTTTTGAACAATGAGGGGGATTGTTCCCTTTTAGATATTCTGCGTGAAGAATCCTTTCCCATTTCATGTGAGGTTCTTTTATCATCCTCCATAAAAAAAATTCTCCTAATTCTTTGTTTTGAATGATCTGATTCCTAATGCCCATAACCACATCTTTTTTAAGCTCTACACACCTCCCAAGCAATGAGGACCACCTTGTCTTTATCCTTTGCGCCCTACCAAAGGAATTTTCTCATATCTTGATTCAATTTTTGGTTAACCCCCACTAGTAAAGCAAGAAATGACAATGATTAATGAGAAGATCAGATAGAAGCATTGTAACTCTCTCAGCCCATGATATTCGCCATCCCTTCCATGAAGTGAATCTATTAGATACCTTCTCCCCAACAGGATCCCACTATTTATTGGCTTTGAGGAATTTTTCTAAAGTGAGACCAAGGTAAGGGTATGAGAATACTATCACTACATGTTTCTCTGAACCATTATTGGTGTATAGCTAGGGTAAAATATTATTTAAAAAAAAAAAAACATGTCGTCACTTTTTTGACTTTTGTCAAATTCATAGTTGACGCCAAACCTATATAAACGATGAATTGATTCAATAATTGTCGTCGCTGTTTCGAGAACTTCGTCATCATTTATATAGAATTTGTGTCATTCTTTTTCAACTTCAGCGTTGTAGGGTCATCGTACAAGCAACGGACTGTGAAAATGGCTTAGGGTGAAAGGCACACACAACACCTCGCATAGAGCCCATCTTTTCTGACCTTTTGGTCATCGGTATTACGACGACTATGCCAGTAGTCATAAGTTTCGACAAAATAACTTCCACGACACTTTTGGTCGATTGATCTACATTTTACAGTCGCAAAATCGACCTATGATCGTCAAAAATTGAGCTAAATTTTATTAGTGTGAGTAGAATCAATCATGATTAGACATCAGAGGTCAATAATGCTAAAGTGAGGCCTATGTGAGAAAGAAATCGTATGTTGATACAATTTACGACACTACATCCCTATTCAACCCCAAGCTTTGGTGGAGGATGTTCCTCGTCTTCCACCTTCTGCTCCATGTGTTGTTAGGTTGTATGAGCATCTACCCTCATGCTTCCCCTTGGTTTGGTGTTTTTTATGAGAGTTTTTCTTGGACTGTTATTAGTCGACGGAGGAAAAGTCCTCCTTCCTTCTCTTCCCAAACTCTTCCCTGAATTGCGGGCATGAGTCTCACCCACTCTTTATGTGGGTTTTTTGTAGGCTATGTGGTATATTCATGGCTTGGGAAACATTGTAAATGGTCTACTAATGGCCCATGTAAAGCTATATGTGGCCTATTTTTGGCATGTGTTTCTTTTCCTATAGAGTTTTTGTTTGTAAGGGTCAACACCCTAGTTTGTTGTTTTTAAATAAAAAACAAGGTCCAAGATGCAATAAAGACATCATTCTTTTAGCACAAACAACCAAAGATGTCATTATTTTAGCACAAACAACAGTACACATCTAAAAGATATAGATGCTCAAAAATTTTAGGTTCTTGATTTTGAAATCACATGGTAGTTTGGGGCACTCATATAGAAGAGGACATATGGAAATGTTTAAATTCACATTGAGTAACAATGGATGAAGAAGCAATTCTAAAAGTATAAAATATAGAGTTGACGGCCTATATGTCATCATTAGCCAACTTTTTGGTTGAAGCTAATTCCTCTCAACATTCATCTCCATGAAGAGTCCAAGTCGATTTGCAACTAGAACAATTAAACACCTTGGTCACATTTGGCAATACACAACAATGGATAAGGAACTTGTGCGATAGAGGAATGAAATTCTTTGATGAATATGGTGAGACGTTGAAGAAAATCAAAGCGACACAATGTCACATTTTCAAGTTAGAGTACATCGTGATGGGGATATCACTACTTGTGAGAATATCATGTGTTACCTCGAGACAGTGTCTTTGGGTACTTAAGTACTAATTAGATTTAGTTTTCTTGGATTTATTACATATAGATTTGTAGTAAAAGATATTGGTCACAATCTAAGCGAGGTGGACGCTACTGCTACCAATGATATCCACTCAAAGGGATTTTCAAATTTGCTTAGGTCTTCTATCGCTTATCCTATGTTCGTTCTGACTGTAGCGGGGGTTTTGGCTAGACCCTCTACTACGCAGGGTGGAGCTGCAATCATGCCCCTCCTTGGGTCGGGTGCTCCTGGTCCTCTACTTTTAGGATATTCAGAGACTCTTCCTAGTTCGAGTGGTGGTGGGGTTTCTACTGTTGAGGTTGTGAGGGTTGTGGGTTCCCCTCCTAATGCTACTACTTCTGGTGGGCAACGCTATGCTTGAGCTGCCAAATTTGTTGCCACTACTCCAAAGGTGAAATCTCATCCCATTGCTTGTGCCAAGACCTCCTTTATGGTGGTGTGTGGTCCAGATGTGGTGCATAATGTGGAATTTTTCCAGCAATGTGGGTTGGTTTGTAGGATTGAGGGTTTCTAGTCCTCTCTTCTGAATCTGCATCGTTGGGTGACAAATTCTTGGTGAGTAATTGTCTTTGGTAGCATTGAGCTCCTCCCTTGTGCAAAGGGTTTTTTTTTCTTTTACTTCTAAAGAAGAACATGATTTGATATTGAGAAAACTATGGGTTTGGGGGAATGATGCAAAGGGTTTAGGGTTCTAGTCTTTCTTCCTCTAAAAGTGCTTATTCCTTTCTCCAACCATCCAATGGTTATCCCTCCATGTGTACTTCTCCCATATGGATCTCCAAGATCCTCCCTATCAACGTGCCTCCTAGCTATAGTTGATTTGGTTGAAGACACAATACTCTTAGGTTCAACTAGTCCCACTAGTCCTTCAATTTCCTAGGCTTTTCCACTAAAACTTCCCCAAGAATCCCAAACCCTTGCTTAGGATCTCTCCCATACATTCTATAGAATCTTGTCTATGTCCTCGGCCCTTCAAAAGTCAATTAGAACCTTTTCCCACACTTCTGGTTACTTTACCAATCCAATTATGGTCAAATTCACTAGGAGACCTAAATGGCTCATTTCCTAGTAGGTCAAATTTCACTATTTTTGGTCTAAAGCTCCCAAATCTTCCAAAAAACCTCATAGAAGACCTTGAAAATGTTCAAGTGTCCACCAACTCTAATAGAATCCGAAATCCTAGCTTCTCAATGCACCCACAACCGTAGTTTTCACAAGGCCCCAGTTTTCAGCCTTTATTCTAGGTCTCTAGACCAGTCAAAACAAAATGCCATCAAATTGGTCTTCAAACTTCCTCTCATCATTTCTCACCATTTGATTCTTCATGGGAACACTTTAGGGATTATTTACATGCCACTAAGTTCACCATCCAAGATCTGGGTGGTTGATACAATTTGTTCTTTACCATATCCAGGCTCACCTATTTCTAACAGTCAGCCATAGGGCTTCACTCTTGGTCTAGAAACTCCATTGAAAAAACAAAAATGAAAGAAAAAACAATATTTACAGACCCTAACCCTTCATACCCCATGGTTTTAGCAATTTTCAACGGTGGATGTCTAGGTTAAAGACATTTTCACCTCTGCAACTCTGTAATTGGAACTTGCAGACTAGTGGCTTCAAATCTACTATAACTCTACACTCCTATAACTTCAAAGAAAACTAAAATATGTAAAAGAAATATATTTTTAAATACTACACCCCCATGGGGTCCGATCTCCTTCCCCAATCTGTACACAGCTGTACAAAATGAAAAAAGCACTGTGAATTACAAGTATACAGTCAAAGACATCCGTACAGAGGGTTCACAAATAAGTTGTGCAATCCAAAACTTCATTAGCCTTATGAAAATCATCCATCCATGCTCAAATACCTGAGGATGGGTAGTTACAACTACTCCAACTCCCATTTGAAACTTCTTGCAGAAAGTTGCAAAAGTTGCTCGAGCAACTTTCAAAAGTTGCTAGCAACTTTTTAGCATTTTTACTTTTTGACTCTTTTAGTCAACTCAATGCATGAGTTTGACTTCCATGACCCTAGTTAGGTTACCTAGGGTCCTCAAAGACACTATAAACCCAAGTTACCCAAAAATAGCAACTTTTCCCTTTTTAGGCCAAAATGACCACAATATCACTTATGAGCTCATTTGGCTCTTACAAACATGGAGATGAACCAAATTGGATCCAACCTAGTGTATCTTATTGTAACTCACACAAAACACCTAACATAACCCTAAAACATACTAAACACATCAAAATGGGAGGTTCTCTGCACCATACTCCCCCGGGACAAAGAACTCAATTCCCTTGAGTTAGGAGGTCTTCAAGGGTGACCCTGTGCTTCAGAATGTTTGTCTCTGCCATCCAAGTGGCTTCAGCTTCAGGTAGTCCCTGCCACTTGATTAGATACTCTTTGTAGGTACCCTTTCTTTTCTTCTTGATCACCTTAGAATCAAGTATACTGTCTAACTGTAGAGGGTGTGGGGTAGGTAAATCCTTGATCTAGTTTGCATCTTCCAACTCTGAAAGAGTTTATTGTCTAGCATCTAAGGATGGTCCCTTGTAACGATACAAGTCACATACATTGAAGATTGGTGAAATGCCAAAATCTGGAGGCAACTCCACTTCATATGCATTCTCGCCATACTTATGCAATATCCTCAGTGGTCCTATCTTCTTCATGAGTAATTTGGTTGGCCTACCCTTGGGTAGTCTTTCCTTTCTGAGATAGGAAAGTACTAGATCCCCCACCTTGAACTGCAAATCCCTCCTTGTCTGATCTGCTTTGGATTTATATTTCTCTCCTTGCTTTTGTAGAGTCTTTTTGACTTGATCATGTAGCTCCTTCATCTATTCTGCAAATGACTCCCCTTGAGCACTCCTCTTGTCTTGTAAACTGAGATCCCTCAACTCTTGAATCCCTCTAGGATTAGCCCCATAAACTATCTCAAATGGGCTTCTACCAGTGGGTATGTGCACCAAGTTGTGAACCAAAAAAGTGGACACATCTTTTAAAAAAATCAAATTTCATATAACCTGATTGGGTTATTGAAAATTCAAAATCCTTCCAGGCTTGGTAACCAAGCCTAGAAAATATTATTAAAAAACTCAATCTGTCTAAGAACCCGATTGGGTTTCTAAATTTTAAATAACCCGATCGGGTTTTGAAAATCAAAAAGTACATCAAAACTCGATCAGGTTTTGAAGAAGTAAAAATTATGCATTTATTCTGCATAACCCGATCAGTTTATGAATAAATTAAAATAGGCTTTTCTCTAGAAGCCATAACTTCCACATACAGAGTCCGATTGACTCCATTCAAAAAGTGTAGGAAAGATCTTGAGATGATCTACACATGATTAACCTACAATCATCTTTAGTCATCAACATTTTTGCTGCCATCCATTTGAATCAAGTAAGGTATAAATAGGTACTCATTATTGCTCATACATGCAATGTATAGGAAAATCAGTATGCTCTCTCTCTCCTTATCATATTATCTCCCACTCCCAAACCTCTCTCTCTCTCCTTATCATATTATCTCCCACTCCCAAACCTCTCTCTCTCCTTATCATATTATCGCCCACTCCCAAACCTCTCTCTCTCTAGAGAAATAGAGAGAGATTGGAGAGTGGGGAGTGGGAGATAATATGATAAGGAGAAAGAGAGAGAGAGAGAGAGGCTTGGAGGCTCATTTTCCCTCCATTTTTGTTCTTTTAGACATTTTTTCATCTTGTAAGATGAATTCTTGACTTTATCTTCATTAGGTTTTGCAATCTATCAACTGCGTAGCTTTATAATTTTCACCATAATCTCATACGTCTTCTTAGCTTTCTAACCATATAATTTTTTCTATTTTTGGACAACATTAGCATAGTAAACTTTAATTTTCTTTACTAGTGTCTTGATTGTCCTCACAAACATATGTCTACCATTTTTTTAACAACTTTTGATATACTTAATAAAATTACAAATAAATTACATATTATTGGTCTACACTTGATTCTATACACTTTTTAAAAAAAAAGTTTTAATTTTTTATTATTTTGATGCAAGTTATGCCCAGCGCACAAACAGGTACCAAATTTTCAGAATGTGATCACTTCAAAAAATCACAGAAAAAAAATACTCATCAGAAAATTACAAAAAAATACACAACTTCTAGATCTCACTCTTACCTATCATCCTACCAAATAGATTTAAAAAATACTGAATACAATTATATCTTTTGTACCGCACACGGAAACGGCTATGTTATGTTTTTCCAAAAAAATTAGGAACATATTTTCGTGCGTGCAAGGTTTGAACCTCTTAATATAATCAGTTTTTTTTTTTAAATAGTGTTTTAGAAACTAGATTCAGAGTACTACAATTTTTATGTTTTACACATCTTCTTATTTTGAGTGCATGACCCTCAAACGCCTGTTCCAAGTTTAGGTTTACCCGATTTCAGAAAAAATGTGTCCACTTTTACCCCACTTTTTGGTCCACAACTTGATGAACATACCCCAATACTCCTATTAATGGAGTCATTATAAGCATATTCTGCTTGCCCTATGATATGATCCCATCACTGGCCATTCTGCTTTGTCAAACATCTTAGCAATTTCCCAAGTGACCTATTTACTACCTCTGTTTGTCCATCTGACTGAGGATGGTAGGCTAAAGAGAAAGACAAGTTTGTACCTAGCATCTTCCAAAGGGTCCTCCAAAAGTGACCCACAAACTTAATATCTCTTTCACTCACTATATTCAGTGGCAGTCCATGGATTGTGACAATGTCTCTGAAGAATAAGTCTGTAATATGTGAAGCATCATTCGTTTTATTACATGGAATGAAGTGTGCCATCTTACTAAAACGGTCCACCACAATAAACACACTATCATGTCCCTTTGATGTCTTTGGTAATCCCAAAGCAAATTCCATACTTAGACACTCCCAAGGCCTCTGAGGTATGGATAGAGGTTGATACAACCCACTGTTACTACTTTTTCCTTTAGCCCTCTGACATATCTGACAGTGCTCCACACGTTTCCTAACATCTAAATGTAACCTAGGCCAATAGTAATGCCTATTTACTTTCTCAAGTGTTTTATCCACTCCAAAGTGGCCTCCCAAGCCTCCTTGGTGTTTCTCCTTCACAATGTTCTCCCTCATTGAGCACTGAGGTATACACATTAGGTGTCCTTTGAACAATAGTCCCTCCTGCAACATATAGTTAGTGAAGTCCACTTTGAACCCATGTTGGAACTTTACACATGCCTCATAGGCATCTTTGAAATCATTATCCTCTTTGTAGAGGTTTTTCAAATCATCCATTCCCACACTTTGCAATTGCATCTCTTGTATAGCCAATATTCTTCTGCTTAGAGCATCAACAACCTTGTTTCTAACTCCCTTCTTGTGTTTGATAACAAATGTGTAGGCTTGAAAAGACTCTACCCACTTAAGATGTCTTTGGTTCAATTTCTCTTGCCCATTCAAGAAACTAAGGGCATGGTTATCTGTGTAGAGCACAAATTCCCTTGGTAGGAGATAGTGTCTCCATTTTTTAAGGGCTTGTACCATAGAATACAAATCAAAATCATAGGTGGAGTACTTTTGTTTGGCCTCATTCAACTTCTCTGAGAAGAATGCCATAGGGTGTCCCTCTTGACTTAACACTGCTCCTATGGCTAGCTTACTAGCATCACACTCCACCACAAATAACTGGTTGAAGTTGGGGAACCTACGGGTGGGTAATTCTGCTATCCTCTTTTTCACCATTTCAAATCCTTGGTCTGCTGCTATAGTCCAATTAAACTGACATTTGATTCCTCCTTTGATAGTGTTGAGGATAGGGGCACATACATGACTAAAATTTCTCATAAATTTCCTATAGTAGGAGGCCAATCCATGAAAACTCTTAACATCCCCTATGGACCTAGGTGTAGGCCATTCCAAAATTGACTTAACCTTATCAGAGTCCATCTTCACACATCCATTAGAAACCACAAAACCAAGATAAACTAATTCAATTTTCAGGAACTCGCACTTTTCTTGATTGATCATCAACTTCTCTTGATGTAGCCTCCTCAAGAACATATCCAAATGCTTCATGTGCTCCTCCTTGGACCTGCTAAATATCAAAATGTCATCAAGATATACTATTAAAAACTTACCAATAAAATCTGCTAGCACTTCATTCATGAGCCTCATGAATGTGCTAGGTGCATTAGTTAGGCCAAAGGGCATTACTAGCCACTCATACAGCCCTTCATTGTTTTTAAAGGTTGTCTTCCATTAATCACTAGGCCTAACTCTGATTTGGTGATACCCTGACTTCAAATCCACCTTGGAGAAATAACAAGTACCACCCAAGTTATCCATCAAATCCTCAATCCGGGGCATTGGGAATCTATATCTGATTGTGATCTTGTTTATAGCCATGGAGTCCATACACATCCTCTATTTTCCATCCTTCTTAGGTGCAAGGACAGTAGGCACAACACAAGGACTCAAACTCTTCCTTATCAGTCCTTTCTCCAACAAATCTTGAATCTGTTTTGCTATCTCTACATTTTGACTTGGTGTCATCTTATATTCTGCCTTGTTTGGAAAATTTGCTCCAGGTATGAGGTCTCTCTGATGACTCACATCCCTCATGGGTGATAATGCACTTGGAAAACCATTATCCACTATGTCATGATACATTTCCAACAATGCTTGTACCTCTGGTGGCATGTTGGCTTTCTCCTTGGTCTCCTCCTTTGGCTTCACTATCACTGCACAATAGACCCCTCTCTCCTTCTTCATAGCTTTTAGAAACTCCTTTCCACTCAAGAGCATCACACTGGTTCCCACATGCTTCTCTTCATTAGGTTCCTGCAATGGATCCATTTGAAACTTCTTCCCTAGCTTGGTGATTACATAGTTGTTCTTTTCTCCATCATGAATAGCCTTCACATCATATTGCCATGGATGTCCTAAAAGAAGATGACATGCATCCATGGGCAATATGTCACATAGGACCTTGTTGTTATACTCACCTATTTCAAACTCCACCATCTCTTTTGATACTATATTCTCAGTGGATCCATAGTCCACTATCACTTTGCAGATCTTTCCATGAGACCTACAAAAGGTCTTAAACAAGTTATTTCTTTGAGGTGGCTCTATGGTATTAGGTACTTTCAACAAAGTCCTTCTCAACATTAGATTCTCCCCATCCAATACTGGCCCTGCTTTGGAGATAGGAGAAGTGACACTTTGATTGTCATCCTCTTGCACCAACTGATTTCTTCTTTCCCCCATAAATGATGTAGAGGTCTTGTCAGGACACCTACCCATTGTATGGCCCACTTGATTGCAGTTATAACATCTACCAGTGAAAACTGAATTTGTCCTTCCTTGGGACTAAAATCTACCTCTTGGAGGCCCTCTTCCTATGTATCCCCCTCTTTGAAAGGAGCCTCTGTACTAATTGCTCCCACTATTTTCCATGGACTGATTCTCTTTTGGCCTACTTGGGCTTTGTCCTCTGCCAAAGTTATTCCTGCCTCTAAATCCTCCGTTATTGTTATTACCCCTTCCTCTTTGATGGAAATAATTCCTCCTCCTAGTCTTATCCTCTTCTCTCAAAGCCAACTGAAAACACTAATGCATACTGTTAGGAGCCATCATGCTAATTTCATCTTGGATTCCCTACCTCAATCCATTTAGGTACCTTGCTACCTTCTCCATTTCTTCTTCTTGTCTCCTTGCCCTTAGGCTCAATTTGTGAAACTCCTCAGTATAGGCACTTACTGTCATCTCCTTTTGCCTCAAGTTCTGCAACTTTTGATACATTTGAATCTCATGATTAGTGGGCAAGAATTGTGCCCTCAATTTGATCTTCATCCTCTCCCAAGAAACTATCTTCTTCTTTCCACTGGTTACTCTATCATCCTGCATCATGTTCCACCACACCAATGCAAATCCTTTGAGTCTAGCCTTGGCATAGCTGACTCTCTTCTCCTCTGCCACTTCTTTATAATCAAACTAATTGTCTATGGCCTCTAACCAATCCAACAACTCTTCACCATTCAAGTTGCCACAATAGCAGGGTATGTGTTCCATGTTGTCTTTGTTGATGGACTTAAAGGCATCCAAGAATACCTTTTGGTCTTTATCCATCTCCACTTCTTTTCCTTTAGATTCTCCTGACTGATTCTCAGTCTCTTCATCATCACTCTCATCTCCCCATTCAGTTACTTTCTTCTTACTCCTTATTTCTGACACACTAGCCTTCTCCAAGAGGCCCTGAACCAATTCCACAATGGCATCCCTACTCATTGCCTTAGGAGGCATGTTGTCAACCTCTTGACTCACCTCCCCTTCAAACATACACAAACTTCAAGAAATTTTGTCTCTGATACCACTCTGATGTAGAGGATTTAGGGTTCTAGTCTTCTTCCTCTAAAAGTGCTTATTCCTTTCTCCAACCATCTAATGGTTATCTCTCCAAGTGTACTTCTCCTATATGGATCTCCAAGACCCTCCCTATCAACGTTCCTCCTAGGTATAGTTGTTTTGGTTGAAGACACAATACTCCCAGGTTCAACTAGTCCCACTAATCCTTCAATTTCCTAGGCTTTTCCACTAGAACTTCCCCAAGAATCCCAAACCCTTGCTCGGGATCTCTCCCATACATTCCATAGAATCTTGTCTATGTCCTTGGCCCTTCAAAAGTCCATTAAAACCTTTTCCCACACTTTTGGATACTTTACCAATCCAATTATGGTCAAATTCACTAGGAGGCCTAATTGACTCATTTCCTAGTAGGTCAAATTTCACTATTTAGGGTCTAAAGCTCCCAAATCTTCCAAACAACCTTGTAGAAGACCTTGAAAATCTTCAAGGTGTCCACCAAGTCTACTAGAATCCAAAATCCTAGCTTCTCGATGCACCCACAACCCTAGTTTTCACAAGGCCCTAGTTTTCAGCCTTTATTCTAGGTCTCTGGACTAGTCAGGACAAAATGCCATCAAATTGGTCTTCAAACTTCCTTTCATCATTTCTCATCATTTTATTCTTCATGGGAACACTTTAGGGTTTCTGCACGTGCCACTAAGTTTACCATCCAAGATCATGGGTGCTTGATACAATTCGTTCTTTACCCTGTCCAGGCTCACTGTTTCTAACAATCAGCCATAGGGCTTCACTCTTGGTCTAGAAACTCCATTGCAAAAACAAAAATGAAAGAAAAAACAATATGTATAGACCCTAACCCTTCATCCCCCATGTTTTTAGCGATTTTCAAAGGTGGATATCTAGGTTAGAGCCATTTTCACCTCTGCAACTCTGTAATTGGAACTTGCAGACTAGTGGCTTCAAATCTACTATAACTCTACACTCCTATAACTTCAAAGCCAACTAAAATATGTAAAAGAAATATATTTTGAAACACTACACCCCCATGGGGTTCGATCTCCTTCCCCAATCCGTACACAGCCGTACATAATGCAGAAAGCACTGTGAATTACAAGTATACAGTCAAAGACATCCGTACAGAGGGTTCACAAATAAGTTGTGCAATCCAAAACTTCATTAATCTTGTGAAAATCATCCATCCATGCTCAAATACCCGAGCATGGGTAGTTACAACCGCTCCAACTCCCATTTGCAACTTCTTGCAGAAAGTTGCAAAAGTTGCTAGCAACTTTTTAGCATTTTTGCTTTTTGACTCTTTTAGTCAACTCGATGCATGAGTGTGACTTCCATGACCCTAGTTAGGTTACCTAGGGTCCTCAAAGACATTATAAACCCAAGTTACCCAAAAATAGCAACTTTTCCCTTTTTAGGCCAAAATGACCAGAATATCACTTATGAGCTCATTTGGCTCTTACAAACTTGGAGACGAACCAAATTGGATCCAACCTAGTGTATCTTATTGTAACTCACACAAAACACCTAAAATAGCCCTAAAACATACTAAACACATCAAAATGGGAGGTGCTCTGCACCAGGGAATCACTCTCTCTGTCAAATCTTGGACAGCCTCTTTTAACCCTCTTACTGACCGCTCAGTGTGCGTCCGTTGTGGGTTCGTCTCCCCAATCCCCCCCCTTAATTTTTGGGAGAATTCTCGCTTTGAGGCCATAGAAAACTCTATTGGATGTTTCTTAAAGGTGGATGAGGTCATGACTGCGGTGAGTAGCTCCACCTTTACTCGCATTTTGGTTGACATTGACATCTCTACATCCCTTCTGGGGGATGTAGTTCTCATGGTCAAGGAAAGGCCTTCGACCCAACCACTTGATTTTGAGGGGGGAGCCTTTCGATGTAGGCAGTGTTTCTCTATGTGTCATATCATGGCTTTAGATTGTTCTCTTTCACAACGTAAAGGTGTTGCCACTTGGTGGAAAATACAAATGATCATTTGACTATTCTGGCCTCCGACTCTTCCTCCATTGACTTTTTACGAGCTGATGATGTCCCTCCAAGGTGCTCATACTGCTCCACCTCTTACTGATGATACAGTCCCCTTTGTTAGCATGGACCCTTCTTCAACTGTTGTTGCTCCTTTTTTGCCCCAAGGTGCTCCTCCTATTCCACCTCTTTCTACTGACATAGTCCCCTTTGTCAGCATGGACCCTTCTCTGATTGTTGCTTCTTGTGTTTTGCCCCAGCCTATGGTTGTTGAAGTTTAAAACTGTCAGCACTCTGCTCCTGTTGCTAGTACTGATTCTCTATCTTTTGGGGTTCCACTATCATCCTTTGTGGTGGGGACCCTTATGAAAGTACTGCTTGGACGGTTGTCCGCTGACGAAGGAAGAATCACTCTACACTCTCTCATTCTCCTCCCTCTACTATGGGCAAGTTGTCTACCCACTCTTGATGTGGATGACTAGTTGTGTTGCTAGTCTTCTCTCAATGGTCCTTCCTTGACCTTATTGTATATTCTTCGCCTTTGGACTTTGGTTTTGTAAGAGACCTCACCCCTATTTTGCTGCTTTTATTATAAAATATATATAGATTTGTAGTATAAATTTTGGTTTCCACAATCAGATTTTCCAAGAATATCAAGGAAAATTACATGTGGGCTAATCCATCAAAGCTTTTGTTACATTTATTCATGATAATACGATGGAAGTAAAGATAGAATTTAATCAACTAGGGAGATGTAACAAACCTTCAAGGCTCTAACTACTGGACTGAATTTATTTGTTTGGTTTGTTGACTAGTTTGCATTTTTTTTGTATTTTTGATTAGAATTTTGCATAAAAAGCAAGACATAGACAGAAAAGAAACTTCTGAAATTGAAAGCTAATTATATTTCAGTGGTAGATGACATTCTTTATTCATTCCTCTTCAATACATAACATGAAATTGTTTACATCAAGATAAAATACCAATTTATTGATAAAAACCTTTTTGAAACCCTTGCTAGCCAAAAAAGCAACAAGAAGAAGACTTTGTAATTCCATCTTCCAGCTATGAAGATTCCCAAATGATGATGCAATATTGTCCTTCAATCCTTGGCACCCCCTATGATTTTTAATAATTTTTCAGAAGCTCTCAACCCCAAAATAAATTTTTAATCCAATCAATGCAATCTACTTAAAAATTTGTCCACAATTTGACAATAAATCCTGAAAACAATCCGTCAAACAACCCAATATTGACCTCTGAATGAAGTTAATCCTCACAAGCACAATCAGATGATATTGCACATCCAATAAATGTTGATGCAATGAAGTCTATTTGTTCTCCAATGTCGATACTCTGGAACAACTACAGAAACCCTAGTTTCTTCTCCAAAGCCCAAGACAAGTCTTCTACACAAAAATAGCAGTCACATAATGAGCTTGTACGCTTTCCCAAAGAGAATATAAGAAGCCCTAAGTAGGGTTCGAAAAAACACACTAATTCTCACTTGTGCAATTTCTAAATGAGTAATAAATATTACTTTTAAAGTTTATTTCAAATCTCTATAGTCTGAGCACAAATAATTCTCTTTTATTTAATTGTTCATTTGGCCCCATCTATGACACAAAGACCCTCACATTAATATATAATATAACAATATATTATAAAGTTACAATATAAGCTCAACTATTAATGTTTATTTAAAACAAATAAACATCAATATCTTCATTATTACTCATCTGTTTCGCTCGCCATCTTAACTGGAAACTAGCATAAGAAAACTGCATATGACCATACCCCATTGCTAAAAATAGCAGGGGTCCATCTCTAACACAACTGACTTACTATAACTAGTAAGTTCTGCATCCGGAGTCCTGTCGATCTCAAAGGAACATCAATCCTGCATATCTCTAACTGTTGAAAGAGTTGCATCCCTCATAGGACCCTCTATCCATCCTCATTAGCCTACGAGGGTCAATAGTAGGCTAGTCTACTTGGCTAACTGATGTCAATTATAAGGGGACATCACAGGAGAGGAAAACTTGGAAGGTCTTCTTGGATCAAAAGAACAAAAACAAAGTTGGTGAACCTTCTTGTGCAAAGTTCAATTCAAGAAAGATAAGTAGGCCCGTTTGTTTCACGGAATTGACTAGGAGTTGGCATTTCCGAATTCCGAAATTGTTCAATTCAATGTTTGTTTCCAAAATAAAAAAATTGTAATAGGTTTTTGTGAATTCTAATTTTGGGCCATTTTGAGCATTCCACAATTCCACCTCAGACCTTGGAATTGGAATTGAAAAGTGGAATTGGAATTGAGAGTATTATTTTGGGAAGGAAAATCCATTCCCATTTTTGTGT